>JAAGEH010000014.1:6020789-6086864 GCA_011751065.1 Lasiurus cinereus | reverse complement strand
ATAGATATAGATATAGATATAGATATAGATATAGATATAGATATAGATAATGATATAGATATAGATATATAGATATAGATGATATAGATATAGATATATCACTATGTAGGTAATTGAGTTTTTCGCTTAATAATACTAATTAAATTTTTTCTTGAAAGTTATACAGTTTCCTGGCCAGTGTTGTTCAGTGGTTGAGCATCAACCCAGGAACCAAGAGGTCACCAGTTGGATTCCTGGTTCAGGGCACATGCCCAGGTTGAGTGATCAATCCCCAGTAGGAGGCATGTGGGAGGCAGCCAATCATGAAGTTTTTCTTTCAATGATCTTTCTATCTGTCTATCCCTCTCTCTAATAATCAATAAAAACATATTTAAAAAAAAGGAAATTGTACACAGAGTAGGTTCTCTCTTTTAGTTCTTTGGTAAATTTACTAGAGAAAACATAGTGAATCATTACTTTATCATTCTTGGATCAGGGCTTATGGAATTCTAGAATCCTCATCACCTGTTCTTGAAAACTATAAGTAAAATGGAGAAGACAGTCAATAACTGTGATCTCCTTATTACTTTATATTCACCCCCTTTCCATAAAAAGTAGAGTAAAACAGTATAATGTAAAAACAGTAATATAATATAAGTTCTGTAAAGGAATTCAATTGTAATTATAAAGAATATTTCTTTACCCACAAAGTTCATATTTTAGTGAAGAATAAACTATTTTAGTATGCATATTAAGGGGAGAATTTTAGTAAATCATGTCCAGAACATATTATAAATAGAGCTAGATTTCAGAACTCTAACTAAATAATTCAGCCAAAAAATATAAGGTGTCCCAAAAATGTATACAGGCTTTGAATAGTTAATAATTCCAATGGGTTAAGTCTGAAAAGAAATAAACATCAATTGAGCCATCAGCTTTTAGGAGTTTATACATTTATTTACCCACTGCCTACTGAATTAGGGCACTCAAGGTGGAGTCAAATGCTGTCCTAACACACTGTCACAACCTAATAATGAGCTACAATCTTATAGTGCAAGTTAATTTGTATTAAATTGAATTATAAATTTCACCAAATGTGCCAATTCATGGATGCTTTTATTAGGATAAATTTTTTAGTGAACAAAATTGATAAGAAGGCTAGTTCTCACATTTTATTTCTTATACTTTGATAGAATTTCTGTCACTCACACATACACAAAAGGATACATTTTATGGACTAATTGAGAGTCTTTAGTGTTTTATTTAATAAATTATTTCTTATTTTGTGAGAAAATATATTATTTAATATTTCACTCCTGAATGTTTAAATTTTTTTGTTTATAATATGAGTCATGTTTAATATTATCTATGACTTCATGTAGATGGTCAATATTTCAAACATTACTTTTATATAGTTCAGACTGCTCTTATTCTCTGTTTCATATACCAAAATGCTCTATGTTTATGAATCAATTTTTGGTATATTTTTTCTTTTTTGTTGTACTATTTGCCTATTCTTGTATAAAAACACCTACTAATTGCTTAATTATTATAATGATTATAAACTTGAATTCCTTGACTAATCATGGTCCTTACTTTACTCTCTTCATCAGTTTTCAGATTAGTTTACCAAGTTCCATGAAATTCTATAAAAATTTCATTGACATTATGTTTAATTTGTAAAATTGAGAAAATTTTACATAACTGTAACATTAAATACCTCCATCAGTAAACATAATGTTCTTCAGCTGCTATTTATATTTTACTTGAGTCCTGATGCACGAAATTTGTGCAAGGGGCTCGGCCCTGGCAGTCCCAGCTGCTGCCACCCTCTGCAGGACGATCGCTGTGTGGCAGCCCCAGCTGCCTTGAGGTCTTACCCCTGCCCATTGGTTGTTCCTGAAGATCATTTCAGGAGGTCATTCCAGAAGGTCATTCTGTCATCCAATCTAATTAGCATGTTAGCTCTTTATCATATAGAATGTATTTTTTTAAGATTATTTGAAAAACTCCAAGGATAGCCATGAAAATAAAAAATAAAAAATTAGCATAAAACTTCCCATGACAATCAATGATCAATGCCCATCTCAATGGGCCCTGTCAACTGGAAAATGACAATATCTGATATATGACAACATCCCAAACCCAAATTCAAGGGTAATAAATAAAAAACTGCTGCATAGTGGAATAATAACCACTGCTCTATCCTTCAAAAATGTCAAATCTTAACATTTCTAAATTTTGTTTTCCTCACTCATCACCAAAAGAACATCTCTTTTGACTAATCTATTTGAAGTAACATTCATAGCTTTTAACAGTTCTCTCCTACTATTTCAGTAACATTATAATTAACTTCTCAAAGATTTTGTACATTTTTTAGATTAATTAAAATGTATTCATTTTGCAGTTGTGATAGATCATTTTCATTCTATTTACCAGTTTTTTCATCACATCATTTTAACTATTTCCTTAGTATAGGTGACCCTTCAACATCATGGGTTTGATCTATGCAGATCCACTTGTATGTGGAATTTTTCCAAGAAGAATATGGCTGGCTCTCCCTATCCTGGGCTTTGCATCCACAGATTCAAATAACCATGAAAGAAAGACAGTATTTTTCATTCACAGTTGGGAAATGACAGATTGGAAGGACCATTTGTATGCATTGTTTCACCCCATTTTATACAAAGGACTTGAGAATCCACAGATTTGGGTATCTTGGAATCAATCACCCCACCCCATGGATGCCAAGAAATTAACTCTTTTAAGATTTGGGGGAGTCAGAAGTTATATGCGGATGTTTGATTGTGCATGAGTGTTGGTGACCCCAACTCCTGCATTGTTCAAGGGTTACCAGTACTTAGAACTCTCTAAATTATCATATATATATATATATATATATATATATATATATATATCATATATTTGCTTTATTGCCTTCCCTTCCTTACCAAAGATAAGTTCCTTAAAAGCAGGGATTTTGTCTATATTGTTTATTCCGCATTCCCAACAACTATAATTAGTCCTTTACCCATATGAAGTATACAAGTGTATTTATGGAATTAATCTTATGTAATAAAAGAGTAATATGCAAATTGACCATACCTCCGATACCCCCACAAGCCATGACCACAAACCATGCTCATCAGCCAATAAGAGCAAGTATGCAAATTAACCAACCAAGATGGCTATGGCCACAGAGAGAGCAGGAAGGAGGCTTGGGTTGCCCCTGGTGATTGAGGAAGCCAAGCTTTACACAAACCCTGGCCTCTACTTAAGGCAACAAAGTTTCAATGGCTGCAGCCACAAAGCAGAGCAAAAGGCTTGGCTCTGCTCCAGGCTACAAAGTTTCAATTATAGAAGATAAATAAGTCCTAGATATTAGGGCCTTCATTTAGGTTGTGGGGGTAGTGGGGGCTAGGGGACATGGCCTGCCTGCAAACCACCACAGGCCCCTCACTCAGGCAACCCCATACCCCAAGGGAACACCCACCCTGATCCTGAATACCCTTTAGGGCAAACCAACTGGCCCCCATCTGTGTACCAGGCCTCTATCCCATCTAATAAGAGTAATATGCAGATTGATCATCACTCCAATACACATGATGACTGGCCCCATCTGGTCAAAAGATCCTTCCCCCATGTGGACACAAGATGGCCACCACAAGATGGCCAGCAGGGGAGGGCAGTTGGCAGGGACCAGGCCTGCAAGGGAGGGCAGTTGTGGGTGATCAAGCCTACAGGGGAGGGCAGTTAGGGGTGACCAGGCCACAGGGGAAGGCATTTAGGGACAAACAGGCTGGCAGGGGAGCAGTTAGGCATCAATCAGGCTGGCAGGAGAGTAGTTAGGGGGTAATCAGGCTGGCAAGCAGAAGTGGTTAGGGGCAATCAGGAAGGCAGGCAGGTGAGCAGTTGGGAGCCAGCAGTCCTGGATTGCGAGAGGGATGCCCAACTGTCTGTTTAGGCCTGATCTTACCTGAATCCCAGACTGGAGAGAGAGCAAGCTTGGCTGAAGGACAACCCCTTCTCCCCCCTGTGCATGAATTTCATGTACAGAGCCTCTAGTAAGTTGATATTTATCTAAGAATATGCTTCAAATAATACACTGTCTTCAGTGTTTTATGATTTTTGTAACCCTGTTATCTATGAAGAAGATACCAGAAAAACTGAATCTTGCCAGTAGCCAGTAATAAATTAGGATCATCTACCAAACAAAAATGGTTGAATTCCCCATTTCAGGCCTCTTCTTATTTCTCCTTCACTTCACTTTATTCTACACATTAATTACAGTTTAACAATTTTTTTTTCTTTCTTATTTTACCTCTCTAGGATTCTATTTTTCCTCTCTTCCCAAGTCCTACCTATGTATCTCACCCAAATGAAGTTCACTAGAACTATAGTTAGAAATGTTTCAGAGCAGACAGCATTTCATATAAAACCACAAGGCTGAAGTGAATTTAAAAGATTTATTTTGTCTTAAGTCTTAAATGAAAACATGAGCACATGACATATTAACTTCTACTCTAAGATAGTTTCTTTTCTAGTATTCTATCTCTGTGAAATTAACTCTGCTTCATAATCTTCTTGAAGAAGAGATTACCCTATTATATTTATATGGATTTTAGCCTTTTTACCTATAAATAAATCAATATTACAAAGATATTCCCACAAAGCTTATTAATTCAAACTTATTTTTTTTAAATAAATGTAGAATGAGTGCTTCAAAAGAGTGCTCAATCCTTATGCCGTTGTTATGAGAACTCCATGAAAATAAAGAACACTATTAATACATAGCCATTTCCTAAGGGTAGCTAAAGTCACTTTCTTACCAGTACATATTTACACAGTATCCCAAAGTTTAACCCAATTCTAATGCAACTGATTTATATCTTATATCTTACTCCAGTTATAGAACAAAAATAAAACAAAAAACTGTTGAAAAGTTTCATTAAAGAAGCAGTACAAAGGAAATGGTAAAGGTAAAAAGATATCATAAAACTTTGAATACTGAGTAATTTGAAATGCAAAATGTAAACATGAAGGGAAAATCCTATGGATAAACAGAAAGCTTATCCACAAACAGGAGCTTTTTATTTGTGTAGTGTGTATGGTGCAAAGAAAACGAATGTGAGAAGGAAAAGGCCATAATCCCAAGTAGTCCTTCCTACTAACTGTTGGGTTTGTAGTAGCAGCTGCAACTTCTCTTAAGTAGATGACAACATAGGAGTTTTAATCAGCTTATGATGGCAACTGGGCAAGGAACTCCTTGCAAATATTAGCACTAAAACAGGAGACAAAGGACAGGAACAGAAACAAATCTAGGCAATTTATAGATGAATGTTTCTATAAAGGGTTCTAGCCTAAAATATTTTCCTGGCAAAGATTAGAAATATTGAAAAAAAATACAAAAAAAAAAACAAGCAATCACAAGGACCAGTGAATCTAACCAAAACATTACTGGATCATTCTGAGTTTTTGGTTTATATATTCGACTGGAGATAAGTAATGGTACAGGTATAATAAAAAAATTAAACTGGAGAAATTTACTCTTTTAATGAGCCATGCATAAGAGACTTCATCTTTTACTATCTGCAGCTGTTTTAAAGCTTTCAATTATTTTCGCTCAATATGTAGAAAGTTTTATTTTGTGTACAAACATTATAAAGTGTGTTTAAGATATTAAATTCAAATGCAAATGTATTAAGTAAAATAAATTGCTTAGAATATACTGCTTAAGTACCTTAGACATAGCTTAAATACAAACTAATTTTAAAATATAATTCTAAATTTAATGGATTCTATGCATTTTTGTTATAAGTTACAAGCTAGCCTGTCACATATTAGTGTTATTAAAAATATTAGAATCATGATCATATGTTTTACACAGAAAGATAACACTCAGATATATTGATTTCATTCCTATAATTCTATTGTTTCTTATAAAACTATAAAAATCATTATTTCTCAAATAATTCTCTAATAAATCTACATATTTTTGGGTTCTCCAAAATTCAGTCACATTTTAAAGGAAAATTAGAGAACAGACAACAACAAAAACTAACCTACGATTACAAAAATAAACCTATTAAGAAAAAACACACAGAAGATCACTAAAACTCTAATTTTCCAGTATAGATTAAAAATACTAATAGTTTTGCCATCTCTCTTTCTAACTATAACAAGTCACAGCTACTGCCATTTACTGTGCTTATTTTATATTTAATAGTATTATAATATACTGAAATTTATGTGTATGTATATACACATACATAAATGTATATGTACACATACACATACACATACAAATCACTGAATTCAAATGTAGAACAATATGTACAGGTGTGAGTTTCGGGGAAACCAGAGCAATGATGGCCAGGCAAACAAGACGATCTTTAAATCCAAACAACTGATTAAGGATCTGTTTTTTCTAGCACATACATTAGCAAACATTACTGGTAGTATAGCTTTGATGCACTCAGATTGGAATACCCTGTTGACTCAAGGCTTCAAAGGACAGGCCAGAGTCTGACTCCTTGCACAAAGCCCCCGGGACTATAGCACACAATGATCTCATCTTGTCTGGCTGCCTCAGGCACATCTGTCAGACTTACATGTTTTGCAATTTAAACCTATAGGCCTTCACTGTTTTAAATTGTAGGATATGTTTAAGTTTTATCTCCTGAACTACACTGAAAATTACTTAAGAACACAAAATATTATGTTTTCCTTTTCCACAGCCCATGTTAATTCTACTGAATATAGAATTTCAAATTATTTGATCTTTGTGTAGAAATGCTCTGCACACAAAATGCATTTAATACATATGCATTATATGATTGCTATGAATTAATAATTTATTTGTATCCAGACTTTTATTTAAAAAATTCTTATACTGAAATAAAGTATACTATATGTATTCTCTAAATATAATGCTAAATGCATAATGAAATTTATAAACATATAAAACACTTACTATTTATTACAATCCCCCTCCAAGACTTGTTCTTTCTAACTGCCTCTTACATATCAACAATAGTAGCTCACTGGGGTTAGGATGAAGGAGAATGGCTTGACCATTGCACTCATCACCCCAACTGCCAATGTGATTTTAAGAGCCAGCCTCCTTCTAAGCTATCTAGCTCAAAATTGTGTTCTGGACCACTATTTCTGAATGTGGAGTAATTTTACCACTAGTTTTATTAATACAATTTTGAAAATGAAAAGATATTTTATTTTAACAGTTTATAATTCCCTTTAATATATATTAAGTATATATAAATTATATTCTGTTTCCATGGGCATTTCCTACAAGTCATTTTTTAAAATCTCTTTAAGAAAAAATTTCCTCAGTGGAAGAAAAAATATTTAGTAAATATTAGAGAATATGATTTTTGGAAACACTCTGAAAGTATGTAATGTAATATCAATGGATAAAGGCTACAAGGTATAAAGAATGAAACCATGGCTGATACATTCGTTGTTTCATCCTCAAAGCTTAGAACATTCTTTGGATTTAATATGCTCTTAATAAATATTTGCAAAAAGCATATAATTGCTAGGTCCTGCCACTTGGTTTAAAAAAATGAAAAACATAAGCTTTAAGCAAAAAGTCCTGCATGCAAAGTAATTCAAAGAATACTAAAGTTCATGACCTAATCTACACTAATAAAAGAAAAACATGCAAATTGACTGTACCTCTGCTAGGCCCACAAGATACGCCCACCAGCCAATCAGGATCAAGTATGCAAATAAACACAACTAAGATGGCTGCAGTCAGGGAGTGAGCAGGAGGCTTGGGTTTGCCCAGCAATGGAGGAAGCCAAGCTTCCTGGCCTGGCCTGGCTTCTGCTGGAGGCTACAAAGTTTCAATTATAGAAGATAAATAAATCCCAGATACCAGGGCCTCCACTTGTGTTGCCGGGCATGGGGGTGGAGTGGCAGGCCTGCAAACCACCACAGGCTCCTTGTCCAGGCTGCCCCATGCCCCAAGGGAATACCCACCCTAATCTGAGATACTTTTCAGGGCAAACCAACTGCCCCCTACCCATGAAGCAAGCCTCTATCCTATCTAATAAAAAAACAATATGCTCATTAACCATCACTCCAACACACAAGATGGTTGCCCCTATATGGTCAAAGATGGTTGTCCCATGTGGACACAGAATAACTACCACAAGATGGCCAGCAAGGGAGGATAGTTGGGAGGGACTGGGACTGCATGGGAGGGCAGTTAGGGCCAATCAGGAAGGCAGGCAGGTAAGCAGTTGGGAGCCAGCAGTCCTGGATTGTGAGAGGGATATCCTACTGCCCATTTAGGCCCAATCTCAGTAGGATCAGGCCTAATTGGGCAGCCGGACATGCCCCAAGGGGTCCCAGATTGGAGAGGGTGCAGGCTGGGCTAAAGGACACCGCCGCCCCTGTGCATGAATTTCATGTACCTGGCCTCTAGTACTAGATATAAAATGCCTTCCATGATAAAAATCAAATCAGCAGTCTAACTATCCTTTGAACATTAGCTCTGAATAGAAACATTAAATTATAATTCATTCATAAAAGGTGATAACAATGTATAATAAACAAAGAAAAACTTAATATATACCATAAAGATTACCATTTTCAAGGCATTAAAAAAGTAAAATATTGTCTGGCAGTTATGACTCAGTGGTTGAGTGTTATCCTATGAACCCAGAGGTCATGGTATGTTTCCTCGTCAGGGCACATTCTTGGGTCGCAGGCTCACTTCGACATTTATTTGAATTTTAAAATATTTATTAAATATCCAAATTTGAATTTAAAGATTTAAACATAAGAATGAATTTAGTTTTAAAAGGTTTCTAATACAGACCCTGGAAAATGATGAATACCCAACTATAACTGAAAACTATAACTAGCAAAACAGATATTGCACAATCTTGGGAGAATTTCTACAACTGATAAAGTCAAAGCACCTAAAATAAAAAATACATCAGTGGTTAACCTATGATTTACCTCAAGAAACAAAAAAAAAAGCCAATCCATCAGAAAAAAAATGAAGATACTACATCTTTCCTTTAGCTGCTTCTGAGTAAAAACTACTGGCTTTATGCCAGACTAAATAAATATTTCTTTAATTTATATATTACATTTTAAATGGCCAGAGCTATTTTATGTGTATTCATAGTATTTTATATGTATGACACTTCAGATTTTTCAATTATCATAAAACAAAGCCAAACTAATTGATGAGTGCAAGAAGAATGAGAGATGGTAGGTGTAAAATCGAAGTCCAGATGGGTAAACTGCTACAAGCAGGGTTAATTCAGAAATATAACCTATAACTGCACAAGGTGGGATTTATAGATGTCTCACATTCTTCTTGGAATCAGAGTAACAAAATAAAAGGTAATAAAGATGAAAGATACCCCACCTCACTGGGAATTGGGCTAGATCTGAGCACATCAACCTTCCTTCTAGTTGCAGTGTCAAAGAGGGAATATGACCAACATTCAAGGAGGTGATGATCCATTAAAGAGAAGTCTATATACCCTATTTTCCAGTAAAAAAAGATCTCACCAGATGTCTCTTCAAACAAGTTAGGTTATAAAATAAATATATGGAGACTAAGCAAAGGGTAATATTATTCTGACAAATTAGAGGAACAATGTATCTCAGGGTGACTTAAAACAGAATTTTGAAAAAAATAAACTTAAAGCTGTTTTACATCATCAGTGAAGGGCTGAGGAATCATTAACCCTAACTAAGATGAGGGAGAAGTTAATAGAGAACACAAAGAATCCAGAGTCAACCTAAGAATGCTTCTGAAGAAGAAAAAAAAAATTTGGGACAGAAACATAATCAAAAACAATACTTTCCTGTGCTGAAAAAAAATACCAAAAAAACAAAAAACAATGACATGAATAAGCAGATAAGTTTCCCTTTGTCCTTCACAAATCTAATGAAAGAATATCTATTCCTAACCATTTCCTCAAACTATGTTAAATTATTATAAAAATATTAGAAAAAATCTCATATAAAATTCAGATTACTTATTCTGTTTACTCTTCCCAACATACTTTAAATATAGATAGATAGATGATAGATAGATAGATATAGATAGATAGATAGATATCCTTATTTATTTTAGAGAAGAGAGAGGGAGAGATAAAAATATGAATGATGAGAGCCTCCTATACAAAAAATAAGTACCATTTAAACTCCCATTTCATAGATGAGGAAATTCAATCATAACCACAGAGAAAAAAGATTGAGAAAACCCTTAATAACTTCAGTCACTGTTCACACATGGTAAGGGTTTTGGTTACTATGATCCCTTCTTATTTCTCTGCTTAACTCTTCTATAAATATGAGATTATAACATCAGTTAATTCTTCATAACATAGGATTATAGGTGAGAACTTTATAATATTAAGTGCTTAAACTATAAAACCATTATTTTTCATATTATCTGTTGGGATGTGTTTTCTTCACTTTCTTCTTGATAAAGATAAGGATATCTTTGATGATCTGAGACTTCTTTTGCTCTAAGTATATTAAAGAAAACTCATGTAGATAACAATCTATGCTATTTATTTTAAACTGTTATTTCAATTCATTGAAAATGTAATTAACAATATCATTATATTTGGAGGCAGGCACTTTAGGGATTCTGTGTTACTTCACAACTAGCCTTCTCTTTGGCTAAGAGGATCTGATTTGCATCCAAGCACATCCAAAAGTTAAGGGTCTCTGTTGGCAAATACCACTCACAAGTCTCTCCTAAAGGTAAGTTAAGGATTTCCATCTCCATTGGCCATGTAAAATTAGTCCACCCTAACTTTTAGCTGCAGAATTAGAGGCATGTATTCTATTGTGGGTCCCTAAAGATCCCTTTCCTTCTCTAAGGTCACATCTGCCTGGAGATTCCTCCACACCGGAAGACTACAAGGCAAACACCAAGGATAGCTTGAGCCTTCTCTATTCATTAGGGGAGGGTACTTCTGATCTTCTCATTCAACTTTCTTCTTTCTCAGCTAATGTAATAAAAATTTATAAGGCCAACCTCAGGGCTGATCCCAAGGTAAAAGAGACAATAAACAGATCCCTTACCCAGACATTAGTCTAGGCTTGTGGGAAAGGCTTTCTCTGATTTCCAAGTCATCATGGGCTGCTAATGAAGAATGTGCTCTTTTCCTGAAGTATCCTACTGCTAATAGATCACTCAGAATCTAGCCTGAGAGGCAGTTACATTTTATTGGATTTAGGAAAATATGACTCACAGATATGATTTTCCAGCAACTTATCTTTCCAACATGTAATACCTTAAAACAATCAATAATGAGACTAATTATAATCAATGAAAGGAGTACCTGGACTCAAAGAAGTAAAACAACCACTGGATTTTGTCTCTCCATACTATCTCTTTAAAGATACAAAGGTAAAAGTAATGAAAAAATTTAACTGTTTTTTTTTGTACTTTTATTTGTCCATGTAAGTGTCTTCTAATTGTATTAATCTAAATATTTGTGTACTGATTTGTTAATTATTTATAGCAATAAAGTGAAATTTTAATATTTAATTTAAAACACATTTGGAATTCAATTTGTAATACCCAAATATAGAGATACACTATATTCATTAGAAAGCTATTTCAATTCAAAACATTTTATTGAATATGCACAGATTAATCAGTATGTGACTCTATACCATAATGGACCAAGTTTCAATCTTCTTTACAAAAAGGTTTCAACAATGATAAATATAGTGTAACATGGCCTCTAGTCTATTAAAGACTTTCTATTTCCAAAAAGCCAGTAAATTAATAAAAGCAATAATTAAAATAGTAAATTCCCACTTTGCCTTTTCTTTTTTTATCAAAGAAGTTATATCATAAATATAATAGTTATTATTTGCCCATATAGTTTTCTGATTTTTGTTGTGGTAGTGGGTATTTTTTTTTATCATTTTTAATCTCATTCTTTTAACTTGGAAATTCTTGTCTCTAGTCAAAATTCAGTTTGGTTATCCATGAAGGAATACAGATCCAAATTCTTCATCTACATACAACTGCAAATGAATGAATTTTACAGTTTAATGAACATATTCTAGTTCTTACGTATTTTTTACATTCAAATATATTTATATTTCACAATATCACATTTATTTAATATTAATTTTAAAATCAGCTGAGCTGAAACCAGTTTTGGCTCAGCAGATAGAGCGTCGGCCTGCAGACTGAAGGGTCCCAGGTTTGATTCTGGTCAAGGGCACGTACCTTGGTTGAAGGCACATTCCAAGTAAGGGGTGTGCAGGAGGCAGCTGATTGATGTTTCTCTCTCATCGATGTTTCTAACTCTCTATCTCTCTCCCTTCCTCTCTGTGAAAATCAATAAAAGTATATTTTTAAAAAATCAGCTGAAAAAATGTACATTTGACATTTTTGAAGTTTAAAGAATTCTTCATCCTCATTTTCCCCTCTTTTCATTATAATAAAAATAAGTCATGAAACCAAAGAATGTGATTCTTTAAAACACATCTACACTGAGGAATATAAAAATAGACTATAATACATTTTAATTGGACTCAAAAATTTTTTCTGTAGCTGATTTAAATATGTACATATATCTTTCTGGATAGAATTTTTAATATCAGAAGTCTGTCATCTACAGAAAGAAAGTTTGTGTTTGCATTTAGAAAATAGCTATTATAGATGGCTTTGTTTTGTCTGTACAGCTGTGTTAGCTACATGATGTCTCCTTCAGGTTAATTTAAAAGTTCCAGTTCTCTTAAAAAAAATGAGAGAATGAACCCACTGATTAACTCTGAAATGTCTTGCTGAATTAGACAAGCACTTTCATGTAGAGGCTAAAGAGATGCTTATCTGACCCAAACCTCAGGGCAGGCATGCCAAGGCTTAGCAAACAGAGAACCTAAATTCTCTGCAGCAAATATTTTATGTGAAAGTGATTTTACATATGTACTTGTACAAAATTATGACCTTGCTGTCATAAAACACATTAAATCACCTAATAGATGCTGCAAAAGTAGAATCTTATCAATGTTTTCTTAGAAAGAATGACAGGATTTGTAGGCCTTAACTTGCTGGGAGTTCAGGCTGGGCTTAGGCAAACTTCTCATAAAAAGAATCTTCGTCATGTAGATATGTGTATTATAAACCTTTAGATGAAAAAAATGTTCATAATATTACTAGCACTGTTGCTTCAGGTGTTGCATATTTGGAGAGGCCATAATGATAATATTCCTTGAGGTAGACATTTCAGAATGAATGTCCTAATTTAAGCACTATAATATGAGAAAAATGGACCCATGCATGCACATGTGTATGTGTGGGTATGTATATGTGTACATATACAGATATAGCTTACATAAAAACCTAATCTCTAAATGTTTTATCTTCAGTTTTGCTCTATAAATAGATGATATGTATGCTTAGTTTATCTTGTCTCTTGTATTTTAATTGTATTCAATGAAATCTTGCATTCCTTATGTGTCCTAAAGTGAATATTGGGAATTACATTAAGTAAACAGACCAATGAAAATGTAGTTTCAACACTTTCTAGGTTATAATAATAATTTAAAGTGCACTTAATGAAGCTTAGAATATTTAAAAGCAGTATGTGTATTTAGGACTTTAAATTTCTAAAAATTTAAATACGAATGCCATATAAAAATAAAAATTTTGTCCTCTGTTTTCAAACTGCTGCCATTTCATTTTGTGAAATAAGATTTAGGCCTCTATATTTCTTATTTTCAGATTCCAATATAGCAAAATAATTTTGAAAATTCTTCTTAGGTAGTCTAGCACATTTAAACTAATATTTAAATTTACATTACAGTTCACAGCACCTGGGTTGGTAGTTATCATGTAGAATGATTGTTAAATTATTAACAGTTTGCACTGCAAAAGCTAAGCTACAGTAGGTTGAACAGAAAATGAGACCTGGGAATGAGTAGAAATGAAATAGGAAATTAGATGTGGATAAAATGTGAGGGTGGTTATGTAAGAAAAGGCAAGAGTAAGTTACAGCAAAGTCTCTTACATAAAATGATAACTATTAATCTAAGAATATTTTGGGGGAGACACTTTTTTAGACATCACTTGTCTCTCAGTAAAATGCCAAAGTGTCTTTCATTGAGTATTCAAAGAAGAACAAAAGATTAACTGTTACTTCATCCTTAATGATTCTTCCCACATACTTATAGTTTAGTGGAGACTTGTGGTTTTTTAATATTTTTTAAAAAATAAGAATTTTTTTTTAATTTATCAGGTTATATAAAATAGTGTGAATTGATATTTGGCAGACACAACTTTGTTAATAACCCAACTATCATTCTAGAATCACTCTACTTTGTTAGCAGGATCCTGAATTTATTCTTCTTCCTCAAAGTAGCCAGATCCTTCAGGGGAGGATGAATACCTCTCCAGCCCTTCAGTGAATTATAAATGAAATGGAGGTCCAGTGCTTGAAATTTGTACACTCAGTGGAGGAGGGGGTTCTCTCAGCCTGGATTGTGAGAGGCCGTAAGCCAGGTTGAGGAACTCTACCAGTGCACGATTGGGGCTGGGGAGGGATGCAGGAGGTTGGCCAGTTAGGGAGAGAGCACAGGAAGGCTGGGCTTGTCTGGCCCATCTCACTCAAGCCCGATTGGCCAGACTCTAGCAGCAAGCTAATCTACCAGCCAGAGCATCTGTTTCCTGGTGGTCAGTGCATATCATAGCAAGCAGTTGAGCGGCCTTAGCATATCATTAGCATATTACACTTTGATTGATTGAACAGAAGAATGGTTGAACATTAGGCTTTTATTATATAGGACTAGTACAATGAATGGTGGTCTTGTTGTCTCTTGGCTAGTAACTATTCAAGATTGGGTCATGAGACTCCATTCTGGATAATAACAGGGAAACTGCACTTTTGTGGAGAAGCTTCCCTTTTTTGTGTCTGGACACACCTCTGTGAGGATGTGATGTTGGGCCAAGTCTAAGATGTAACTAAAGTCTACAGGACGAAAGACAAAAAAGGTTTAAAGAATGTGGTGATGTCACTGGTTCTTGAATTAAGAAAACCTGAAACTGCCCTAACTCTAAACTTCTTGTTAGATGAGACAATAAACAATATCAAGTCATGAGTTGGGTCTTCTATTAATTTGCAGCTAGAAATATTCTAAGTGATGATATACACATAATATACATCCTAAAACAAAGCCATATGACCTACTATTGAGAAAATTATTCAAACATTCATTAGATCATAAATTCTTTATATGTGAGGAAGAAGAGCACCATGAGATTTTGTAGCATTAGAGTTAATGAAAATATGATTTAGGAGTGCATATACACCAATTATTTAGTTAAAAGTCTAACTGTTCATTTGAAGAAAGACTTCCATTAACTCTTCCACTTATTGGCAAGTAAGGCAGAGAAGACACTGAACTACTCATTTCAAACCTACTGTGTCACTCTCTGTATGAAATCTGATTTCTTTTTCAGGAATAAAAACAGGTTACATGGGTAATCATTAAATAGGAGATTAATATTCCATCTAAAGTCATATATTTTAACACTTTCTCAGTAATGGTAATGGGTTAACTGACAATGTCATAAAAGTAATAACATTCTTTAAAAAAAAAAAGGAAAAGAATCAATCAACTGTTAGAGAAAATTTAGGAGTCCATGTCGATGACAGGGCAAGAATAGACAAATGTGTGTTCAAGATTAAATTGGTTGAGGGAAAGAGGAAAACCCATTCCTCTAATAGGCCAAAAGCTTTCTAATAGGAATCTCCCTTCCAAATAATACCTTTAAAACAAATCTCTTCTTGATAAATATCAACAGGAAACCCAAACATGGATATTGTGTATATGTGTACTGTAGATTAAAAAGTCCTATGAGGTTACAGTAATTCAAATTCATGTCAAGTCATAGAGGGACCCCTGAAGAGTCCCCTGACTTTGTCAACAGTTGTATATATTTTCATCATTGGAAAAGTAAGTAACAAAAATGCAGCCCTACCCCATTTCCCCAATAGTACAGGGAAGGGCCAAAGTATGTTTACTACTGTGAGCACACAAAACACATAGTTTATTCTTATGTTCTTATTTATTAATTATTGTGTTATTTTCCATACAAACAACTGTAAATCTACTTTGGTGACACCCTATATATTGTCTCTATTATGGATTCATCAGACACTTTGCATTGATCCTGGCATTTAGAGAATAATATTTTTAAAAGCTCAATATTGTGATGTGTCATTTAAGGCTGTCATTAGTTCATTGGCTGCCCAATACACATTGTTTTAGAAATCAACTTTGTGCACATATTTATACCACACAAATACTTATAATTTAATTTAGTATGAGAACTCTCTTAATAAACAAGATCCTTTCTGATTTCCTTTTTGATTATAAGTTCCTTCTTAAAATTAGGCTTGAGATCAAAATACACCTCCCACCCCATCACATGATGATTTTTTTCTTCTTGGTCCATCATCCAGAAATCTTTCCTCAGAAGTGCCCCTCCTGCAGATTCTGCCTTTTTTATTGACTTCTTTTATCTGTTGCTTTGATTTCTTCTCACCAATATTCAATCTTGCTTCATCTTTTTTTTTTAATTTACATCATTCTTTCTTAGTATTTCACTCCTTTTTCTTCCAACACTCTTTCCCATCTCCCAACATACAAGATAGTATAGTTATTATTGGTCAATTTTGCATACTTTACCAACTGGTGTGTGAATCTTTGGTGACTGCCTACATTAAGTATTCACAGTATGTTGGAAGAAAAAGAGCACAAACAGTTCTAATGTAATTAGAGAGGGAACCATTTTTCCAAGAACTACATGCTTGCAAAAAAAATTAAATGTTTTCAAAGTCAATCTGTAAAATGCCAGGTTACTCTGCTAGGGGTAGTATAATGTTGAACTTCCCGGTGTGTAATGATTTCTTTGTGTACTTCCCTCAGAACTCTGAGAGAATGAACACATGTGTGTCACTACTGTATGAAGGATTCAGACACTCATTTTTCTGGATGATTGCAAACCTCTCATTTTTCACTCAAAGCTATTATCTTCAGAAATTTCATTTTCCTGCTCAGACAGAGGCCTATTCTCCCCTTAGCCATGATTACTTAACTCTATTTATAGTTGTTTTTTTTTTCCTCATCCTTTCGTCTATGCAACTACCCAGTTGTGAGTACAAAATCTTACATACAGGCCTAGCAGTTTCCCCAAACATCATTAACTTTATATTATACACCCAAACTAGTGTACATTGCATTTTATACTTTTCAAGACATCCAACATCATTTGATCCTCATGGTGCCCCTGGATTACTGAGAAAAAAACAAACAGATATTATTGCCACTGTACATGCATGAATACTCAGGTTTAACACAGTTAAGTGATTTGCCCAAGTATTAAAATTGGGTTTACAACTGGTATAACTTTCAAGGCCAATGCTTTTTATTGCCATACTGCCTATAACATTCATCATCACCTGCTTAGAGTCTGTGATGCCAATATTGTAACTTGGAGTTTACATGTAAAACTTGAGGTTTTTGTTCATTACCATGATTACTTAGGCCAACAAAGAGAGGTCCAGTACACACAACTCCCCAGAATGGAAGGGACCAGCTTAATATGCCAAACTCCACACTGAAAGGAGTGCTGAAGCTTACAGATATTGTCTTGTTTTCTTTAATCTTGGAGTATGCCCAATTTCTAACATCAGCCAACTGGCTCTCTCTAGGAATGGAATCTATTTCATGTTTACATTTAAATAGTAGTCTTGCAAGCTTTATTTATAAAGGTTTAATAAAGCTGTATGCAAATAGCAATATTTTTATGTATTTATTTATTTGTTTATTTATTTATTTATTTATTTACTTTTGCAAATAGCAATGTTTTAAATGTTGAAGGGTCCAAGTACCGGTTCATCAGAGGAAAAGGTGTATGGTACCTGGAAGTGGGCATGCGGATTTTCTTGGTTACTTCGATTGATTCACTGATGATTATTTTTATTTATTGATTGACTTATTTTTACCCAGGCAGGCAATCCAAGTTCATACATGCTGAGTGCTCTACATTTTGTTAGCTTCTGGGATAATGAAGAGGTGAGGCACTGCTCTGGCAGGTGCACATAAGGTGGCTGCAGCACAGAGGAAGGGGGAGTCACTTAGAAGTAGTGACACATGGAGGGTGCCATGACAAGCAGCCAGATCACAAAGGAAGAAAAGGCACCTGCTTACTAATCCAGACATGGGAGAGACCAGGCAGTCAGGGGGGTTGACCAGCACAAGAAACAGCGTCTTCCTACCGGAGGTTTGAGGTTTGCTGATTTGAAAGTCATCATCCATCTCCTGCAGCCATCATGCCAATGGAGCCAACTTACAGCAACCTCGTTATCCCAGGCCACACTGCACCAGGGTTTGACACATGCTGCTAGCTCTGGAATGTCCTTCCCACCTAACTCATTCCCCTTCACCTTCCATAGATAGTTAGTCTGTTTCCCTGGAAAGCCCTACCTAAGTCATACCCTGGCCCACCAAAAGATGCCTGGATAACTCACTGAGAGCTAATACTTCCTTCCCATGCTACCAAAGCCCAAGCACCCCTCTTGTCTGCCGTTGTCACCAAACTGGGATCTTCTTAAAGTTGGAGCAAGATCTCTCAGTCCTCTTTACTGAGTTTATGACACAAAGGAAATATATGCCTCCTAAATGTATTGACCAGAAGATGAATGTAAAAAAAGAAAAAGAAAACCTTAACAATGTTGCATGTAAATAGTACTAAGACAACATAACAGCAAATTTATATTTGAAGAATGTTTTATAAGCTTAATATTCCTTACATGTATTATTTTAATATTTCCATTTTCTATATCTCATATATATTCAATTTTCTGTATCTCTACATCTGTGCATTTGGAAATATATATTGCATTTTCCCCTGAGAATTGGCAAAGCTTGGGACATTTCTCTTAAAACCTTAAGACATTATGCCTGAGTCACCATTCCATTAGGAATAGTGGTTTCCACCTGGCTAGTGGAACGACCTCAGGTTAACCTTTCAGGAGAATTGTATAGTGTTCAGTTAAATAAGTTAAGTGTAAATTCAGACAAACAATATAAACCTTTCTCTATTCTTGAGCATGTGGCCTAAGACATGGTGATGACTAAAAGTAGCTGACTTTATAGCTGAATAATTTACCATTCATTTATATCAAAGGAAAAGCTTTAATTAAAATGTTCGTCATTTCCTGCTATAAATGAATTTTCCATCAGCATCAATGTACATTAAAGATGTTAATAATTTGAAAACTTTAACACAAACCAAAACCAATACTGTTATTCTAAATGCCACTCTCATGATGAATGGGGCGTTCTGTTTTACCTAGACATAAAGTACTTCCTGATTGTCTTCAAACCAGCATTTACTATACAGACTTCAGAGTCCTGTACAAGCTATGAGCACAGTTAAGACTAGGCTCAAAGATGAGTTCAACCAGCTATATAACCAGGAATAATTAAAATCCCTGAACTTGGAGTTCATCTATAACATGGAGATATAGGAGGTGGTTGTAAATAATACCTACCTCAGAAGGTGAATGAAAACTCACATAAGGCACAAGCAAATGCCAGAAACCACTGAGACACTAACAGTGGCAGATACTGAGACAATAATGATAGTGATTCTCTTTAAATGGATTAGACTCTAGTTGAGGCACAATTAGCAAAAGTGATATACATTTCTCAACTCAGCTTTGAAGTCAAGCTAGCAACTAAAATGTAACACATTTAAAGCAGATTTAATGGTCTCTTTCCTAGAAGTAGTTCTTATACAGCGTTTATATTTAAATTTTGTTATGATTTTTTTACTGATATTTAATTTTATCTGATGGCACCATCCTTTCTCTTACCACGTGTCTGAAAAACAAAACATAATCATAACAGAATGCTGTCCTTATCTTTGATGAATAATAAACTGGAGGTCCTAAAAAGGATATAAAATCCTAAGGAACTCCATAAATGAACTGTTCAACCAAAGGACTTCAGTAGAATTTATAATTTCTCAGCAGATGCTGACATGAATTGAACCACACACACACACACACACACACGCACGCACGCACGCACACACACACACACACACACACACGCACACACACTGGACAACAGTATTGTTTGCTAACAGAGCACTCCACTGTTATGACTCAAGCTATTTACTTACAGTGTCATCCTATTGTGCAAGGCTCTGGGCTCTCACAGCTATATACTCACTGGTGGGTTTAGTGGACTTGACCTTCCAATTAAGGGCTTAGGACTAAAATTCTATAGTTATCTGGCACGTAGCAGATCAAATCCTTTCTACCCTCTCTACCACACAGATTTATTAGGTAACATCAGAAAAGTCTTAAAAGAACATTATAACATGCTTTCTCAATATTTTGTATTGCAATACAGTCCATTTGGAAATAGAATAACAGTATTTGCCATAATTCTTTTAAAATATTTTGCAAGTCAATAAAAAACTGTAATGGGGGGAAAGGTTAAGATAAAAAGAGAATATAATTTTGTGAAAAGAGATATTGTTCATTACATAAATGCAGTAGCAATATATGTTTTAAACTTCAGTACTGTGATCTATGGTGAGACGGTCTCTACGGATACAAATAATATATATCTACTAGATCTGCTTATGGAATCATTTATTACCATGAAAAAAATTCTTGGTGAGACAATAGTGGGAACTGTTCCTGTGTTCACTGGTCTGGTGGATTCTAAGCTTGTCATTCAACAGAAACATAGACTGAGAAATTCAAGAGGCAAGCAAATCAAGTATAATTTAGAAACTCAAAGTATTTTAACATCTTAGATAAAAATTAAATAAAAATACATAAATATTGCATTTTAAAGGCATTCGTATAAATCATACTGAAGGTTACATATTTTTTCTAATAATTTTTGCTCTCATACAATTAAACTTGAGGTCTCCATTTAGATTGCACATTTCCTGAAGTTCACAACTATGTATTATTCACTTTTTATTCCTAACATCTTCCAAGGGGCCAAATATGCAAAAGGTGCTCAAGAACAAATTGTTGAACTAATTAATCATTTTTTCACATTTGTTATTCCATGGCTAAAAAAAATAATGCTCAGATTTATTACTTTATCACTATAAATAAATTAGCAACAATTAACTTTCCTTTTACAATATGTTTGAATTATATTTTATTTTAGAGTTGATGTTATTACAGATGTCCCACACACACACACACACCATTCCCATTTGTCTCCAATCAACAGACCCTGCCCTCTCCTTCCTCTCGCCCTTACCTTATTATTGTCTGAATCCATGGGCTATGCATATATGTTCTTTGGCTTTTCTTCCCCTCTTTACAGTTTTGATAAACTATATTTTACTTTAATAAGTAATCTTGACTTTTTTTCTTGAAGACTATTTTAAAATCTTTTGAGACATAAGTAACCTAATACTAGTCTAAATATATAATGCAAAAATCTCAAAAATTCTTAACTAGGCACTTTAATTATTTAGTTCTCCCCAAAATTCATGCTAAAGCCTAGGATTTAAGACTCTTCATTAAAATGCCATAGACTATTTAAGCAGTATGTTATAGTTCATCCCTTTACAAAAAATCTACTCCAGGGGGTGGGTCCAATTATTGTTATAATGCACACAGTGCATATTTAAACATACATTGAGCCCTAGCTGGTTTGGCTCAGTGGATAGAGCATTGGTCTGTGCACTGAAGGGTCCCCGGTTCCATTCCAGTCAAGAGTATATCCCAGGTTGCAGGCTTGGTCCCCAGTCAGGGGCATGCAGGAGGCAGCCGATCAATGATTCTCTCTAATCACTGGTGTTTCTACCTCTTTCCTTCTCCCTTCCTTTCTCTGAAATCAATAAAAATATATTTAAAAAATAATAAAGGCATTGATCCATTTAAAAATTCATCAGCTAATCAATTAATTTGAGAAAATATACATAATTAATTCAACCTCCAAAATCTTGCATTCAAAACTTATCAGTTCTCTAGTTCAACGCAAGGTTGTAAACAAGAAACCTGTGGAACAGAAGATGAAACTGGTAGCATGACATTGTAGAATAATTGGGATTTTACCAGATAGAAAATTAAAAGACTTCTTCCATTAACAAGCCAGAAGAAAGAAATCTTTTCTGAAAAGTTAACAGAAAAATTATAAAAAATGAAGCATTAGTGTCTTCACTCATTTTAGTCCCATTTTTCTAGATTTTTGACTAATTCCCATATTTTTTCAATCAACCTTCTCTGGTATTATTATACTCAGGAACTTTCACAGTGTTTTACTAATTCTGCATGCAAACTAGTATACAATTACATCCAATTATGAATTGTCCACTTTATATTTGTTACTCTTGCATCTGCAAAGAAAGGGAAAGTTATTTGAGTTCAGATGACATATTTTTCTGTACCCCTCATAGAACCCGCTACTATGTGCATATATAGGGGATTCTCCCTGGATTTTCACTCTAATTATTATCTAAAGAGAGATCTTTTGCTAGTAAATGGGGACCCTACTATTAATAAGGTGAGACAACAGACCCAACCATCATATAGGATCTAACTAGTACTTAAATACAAAAATAGAAATGCTCTTACATCTAATTAGGGGTAACAAATCAATAGGAAAAAAAAACATGAGTGTCATAAAAGTGATAAAATCTACCTTTATCCCTCAAAGAAATATCCAATCTATGTATATGTATGTATGTCTATGTATATACAGTACTATAAACAATGTATGTAAAATGCCTAAGTAGTTTTAAATAAAACCATAGACTAAAACAAGTCATACAGAAAGGCAAAAAAAAAGAAAGTAAAGAAAGAATAAAATGTTGAAATAGAAAAGCTGAAAATGTTGACTTACTAGGAAATCAAACATGACTAATACATTAAACATTAAAGTTGCAGCAATAATAATTAATCCACTTTCAATGAGTGAATCAAAAGAAGGTAATTTAGGTAAATCTCCACAACAAATTGTAAGATTAGAAATGATTATAGCATTTCAATTACAGATTAAAGAGAAACTGAATAATAATGAAAACCTGATAACAGGATTAAGAAATTCTAGTTAATTAAATATTAACCAAAGCAACTAATACAGCAAACATCTGGTACCTTTTTACCAAACACACAATTGGAAATATGCAGATAATATAATCTTTATTAGCATAATTCAAATGTACTTGATAACCTTAGAGTATCTAAAGATTAGATATAAAAATCATTATTTTCTCAAAGAAGTTTTTGAGAATCAATGAATCTCAACCAAAGTTCATGACTGAAAGAGTAATAGATGACTTCATATATTCTAATTTATTCCCCATACAACCTGAGAAGTAAGTGATATCTTCATTGTACACTTTAAAAACCTAAGGATTGAGGAGTTTTACATGCTCCTGTTCACAAAGGTCTATAGGTTGGGCTGTAAAAAGAAATACCATCTGACATGAACTCCTCCAGCCCTATATCATAGCTACCCCTTCAACATAACCAGACAAACTATTAGTACAGTTTTAAATCATGCAATTTTAATTAATAGATTGACATAACATTGAACAGGAAGAAATCAAAATGTCAGTTATATATTTAGAAATGTGATACACATAACATTTTAAATGTTCATTAAGAGGTGAAACTAGCAAGAAAACTATCCACTGTGCTTTATGAATAGCAAGTAACTGTAGCATCTGAAGTAGTTAGAAGGTAGAAAAGAATTCAACCATCCAATTCCATGTAGTGCATGGAAACAAGAACAGCCACTGAAAGACCCTCCATGAGAAAACTGTGCCAGCATTAAGTACCACTCAATACAGTGCCATATCTAGAAATGGATTTGGGGAGAAAGAAAGCTAATCTATTAAGAACTGAAATTGAACCAAGAAAACACTAACCATGTGTCTATCGACGAGCTGCTAAAATGATGGCATCACTTTTGGCAGAGATGATCTCACTCACTTTATAAGAAGTATAATTTAATATTCACAATAAAGAAAACCAGTCAATAGCCCTCTGTATTAATAATAAAAAAATCTTTAAGTATACAGATCTCTACAATAAGTATAAGAGAAACTTATTTGGACATTTAGGGGCAGTGAGGTTAATATTTAATGTTTTAGTATAGTAAACAGAAAGGCATTTGATTACAAAAGAAAAGTGAATAAGTCACATTTTTTAGTTACTTCAAAGCTACATTTTCTTTAATAATTACCTAAAGGAATTGTTTGAAATGACTAAAGTATTGTCAAAATCATTCTTTCAAACTCAACACACCTTAGGTTTTTCATTCTTCCCTCTCTTCCCCTGCACATACATATTCTTTCTAGCCCTAAAATTTATAAAATCGTTTGCCTATATTACACTGACTGAATGAGTTCCACCTTAACAATCTAGTCTAGCAAGAATGCAAAATTATACAGCCTTTTTTCTATATTAAATGCAAGTTGAAAATATGAGTTAATTACAGCTTAATAATCTAGAATCAGTTTCCAGAAAGCTCACAATCAATAATTAGATTAACAAGCAGTAGTACTTTTGTACATACACATTATTACAATTAAAGTTATTTTCAGTTTTAGAGATTCCTATGAGCAAACTCAGTCAGCAAACCAAAAAAGAGTGTCTTATTCATAAGACCCATGAAAATTACATTTTGAAAATGTATTAAGTCTCACTATGATAGAGACTTCTAGTAATTAACGTTGCTGTGTGGCTTTATGTTTAAATAAAATTATAAACTTCACATCAAAGAGCTATGATTCTGCATGAGAAGATTGAGATATTATCTTAACAAACAACTTACACTATTGAAAGTTACCAAAACCTGTAATTGAAGATAAGACAAATGAGTTTGGTATGGACAAACCTGGATTCTATATTCCTTGCTCTCTCTCTTTCACTTCTTTACCAGAATGTCTCCAACTACAGCCTGTGTTTCCTCTTTCCTTTAGGAAGAGGCCTTTGTCTCTCTACTCAAGTTGAAGTTCCTCTATTTATGTTCTGGATAATCTACCCTCCCCTTGCTCTTAAGCTCAATATCCAATCCTTCTTGATTCTGAAGGAATGTTTCATTTTCCAAGAATTTCATCTCTTTGGTATTTACATATGCTCAAGTTACACCTATAATAATTACAAACAAAACAAAACCAAGTACTCTGTTGCCTTATTGTCCTATGTATGCATACATTTAGGTCAGTGAAAACAATTAGAAGACCACCACCACAACACAGAAGGAGAAGGAAAAGACCACAATAAGCAAAAGTGATAAAAGAGCTTATTATTAAAACTTGCCTTGTGCCCAGATAGTAAAATTAAGTTCTTCTTCTACATCTATATTTACTACAAACACACACTAGCAAGTAAGCATGATGGAAGTTTTTGCCTGTGAACAATAGAATAATACATCCAAATATAAAACTAAAAATAACACATTGCAAGTTCAGAAAGAAATATTAGGAATGAAAGTGACTCAAAAATTAAAAATTAATTTTGATGATAAGATTAATTGGATAGACATGGCAATTTAAGACAATATACTTGTAAAATTATCAGAAATAGAAATAAATTCAAGTGTGCAAAATAGTGTGCCTTACTGAATCCAGCAAGCAGACTAGAAAATTCATTTTTGGAAGACAAACTCAGTTGAATCTCTTGACATAATTTCAACATTAATTTTAAAATGTAGCAAAGAACCATAGCCAGTTTTGCTCAGTGAATAGAGTGTCAACTTGCAAACTGAAGGGTCCCAGGTTCAGTTCTGATCAAGGGCTCATGATCGTCAATAGGAGCTGTGCAGCAGGCTTGATCCCGAGTAGGGGGTGTGCAGCAGGCAGCCAATCAATGATTCTCTCTCATCATTAATGTTTCTATCTCTCTCTCCCTACTTCCTTGAAATATATATATATATATATATATATATATATATATATATATATATATATATATATTAGAGGCCTGTTGCACAAAATTCATGCATGGGGAGTGGGAGATGTGTCTTTCAGCCCGGCCTGCACTGTCTCCAATCAGGGACCCCTACAAGGATGTCCTACTGTGGGTTTACAGGAATAGGGCCTAAAGTGAGTGACAGTTGGACATTCTTCTCACAATCCGGGACTGCTGACTCCTAACTGCTCACTTGCCTGCATGCCTGCCTGATTGCCCCTAACTGTCCCCAGCGTCCAGCCTGCTTGCCCCCAAATGTCCCCCCACCGGCCTGATTACCCCCAATTTTTCCCCATGCCAGTGTGCTCGCCCCAACTGCCTCCCCTGCTGGCCTGCTCACCTCCAACTGCCCACCCCCCACTGGCCTGCTCATCCCCAACTGCCCCCTTGCTGCTGGCCTGCTCACTCCAAACTGCCACCCCCCCCCTGCTGTCCTGAAGAGGATGTTCTTGGATGTTTATAAGAGCACTAGCCAACTTTCATATTCATCTTTCTACCCAATCTGCTACTCTTGCTTTATTTTCTTTCTTAGCACTCCTCATGGCCTGACTTGGCTGCAGGTATATGCTTATTCTTTGCTTATCCCCACTGAAATGAGCTCAATGAGCACCTTTAATCTGTGCTTTTGACTGCAGAATGGCTGGCATAATAGATGCCCGATAAATATTTGCTGAATAAAAGCACAAATTAAAAAGAAAATTTTCTAGAGAATATCTCTAAAAAAGAAAATGCTCTTTTAAAGCAAATTGAACATTGGAAGAGAAAAATCGTCCTGGTTTAAAATTCCACATCTTAGCAGCAGCCTCTGGGGGGCCTTGTGGTGTTGACAGAACCAGATTATCTGCTTCCTTTACACAGAGTGAAATACAAAAGGATGGAGATGCAAAGTCTAGGAGCAGACTTAGAATCTGAAATAAACACTGATTTCAAATATAACCTTCAAGCCTTATTGAATGAATTCATCATAATTTCTTAGAGAATAAGAGCATAGCAATCTGAGAATCCCTGCTGAATAATAAGGACCTTATTTTGAGTGTGTGCCATATGCCAGATATTGTTTTAGTTATTTTATAGTGATGATTTTATTGAATCCTCACTAAACCCCTGAGTGGCTCCAGTATCATTCTTGAATTCTGGCTATGTGCCAAACACCTTGCTAAGGTATTTCACACAGTCGTTTGTTTATTTTGTTTCACATAGATAAGATAGTCACCCATAATTTGCTAATGAGTAACTGAAATATGACTCAAAGAGATTAGCAAAATTTACCCACATAACACAGAAGTTTGGGTACCAGAGCCAGGATTCATATATGAGCCTAAGACATCAAAAGCTTCTAATTCTAGCATAAAATAATACTGAATGCCAGCATTCATGGAAAAATTTTAAAAAACCAGAAGAGATAGAAAGCTTCTTATTTTGTCTAAAATACTACACTTCCACTCCAAATCTGTATAAAACAGAAAGACAGATCTTCTAAATTACCAAGTGGTTCAACTTGGAGTAGAAAATATATATTAATTCTGCCCTCCCATTAACTATTTGGAAATGTCTGCATCCAACTTCTGATCCACTACTGAAAAAAACACTATTTACCCAAACATCAAAGTAAATCTATTTAGCATTTTAAGGAGCTCAATGTTATTTTAATTACATTAGAAGAGTCTTTCCATATAACCCAGGGGAATTCAAATCACGTATTTTATCTCTGAAATAAAAAAAGAAACATAATTGTCCTATGTGGGCTCACATTTAACTTATTACTGGTCTATTACCTCAAACACATCTTTGCTCATCTTACATATCCATGATACAATGTGTCAGTGACCAAAGGTAAAACAGAAAACTCAGCATTACTAAGAGAAAGATGGTCCCTGGACAGGTGTGTGTGTTTGTGTATAAGTATGTATAAAGACATACATTTATAATCTACACATGTATGTATGCCTATATGTATACATGTAATATACATATAAAATGCATTTTACAAGCTGGCACTTCTGGAGTTATAAGGTTGAAGATTTAAAAAAAAAAAAAAGAGAGAGCATTTATTATGCTTATTGTACCCAAACAATACAAAAACTTCAGAATATTGCTTGTTTAGATGGCTTAATATCCCAGATTTTGAAAGTAGCAAATGTAAGTTTTTCTGTTCTTCTTTTCATTATAAGTATATCCATTTATATTAAAGATCATAATTGAATTTCAGTTTCCTTGCTTAAAATTCTAGGATGTTTATGGGTCATTGTGAGGGGTGGTTTGGACCATTCTTTTGTGTAATGTAAAGTAGGACTAATCACTTTCTCCCTTTGATTTACTGTATTTTTTTATAATCACTTGTAAAACATGTGATACAATGGAATGTAAAACTATAATCTTAAGAGTAGACAGATGAGTAATGGGAGTTGACTTCCTGGTTTTTCACTGAGTTGTAATTAAGAATTCTTGGAAGGTAGCTTAGGGGGACAATTGAAAAAAAAGATTTATGATATACTTTTAAAATATTTTCAGCATGGACAAAGGTTTATCTTTGATGTTTGAGGATATAATTAAAGTGGAAATAGACTTCTGATTCATAATGCTCTTATAATTTCCTCTTTGCGGACAGGGTTCTGGCTTTCCTTCAGCACTGTTCTGAAGGAGTCTTAAGGTGAGGAAAGGGGAGCGCACAATAGCTTCACTCATAGCTCAATTAAATTTGGCAACTGGGAATTTTTTCCCTCGATTACATATAATTTTTCAGTAACCTTTTATTTTAGAAAAGTTTTAGATTTAGAGAAAAATTGGGAAGATAGTGCAGAGTACCAATAAAACCTAAACTTTTTTCTCCTATTAGTAAATTCTTAACATTCCTATGGTGCATTTGTCATAATTAATGAACCAATATAGATATATTATTATTAACTAATGACAATATCTTATTCAGATTTTATTAGTGTTTACCTAAAGTCCTTTCTTTTTGTTTGTTTCAGGATATCACATTTATATTTAGTCACTATATTACCTTAGGCTTCTGTTTACCATGATAATTTTACAAACATGTGTGGCTCAATAGTTGAGTATCGACACTTGAACCAAGAGGTCACAGTTCAATTCCAGGTCAGGGCGCATGCCTAGGTTTCAGGCTAGATCCCCAGGAGAGGTTGAGCAGAAGGCACCTGATCAATGATTTGCTCTCATCATTAAGGTTTTTAATCCTCCTTGCTGAAACCGGTTTGGCTCAGTGCATAGAGCATCAGCCTGCGGACTGAGGGATCCCGGGTTCGATTCTGGTCAAGGGCATGTACCTCAGTTGTGGGCACATCCCCAGTAGAATATGTGCAGGATGCAGCGGATCGATGTTTCTCTCTCACTGTTGTTTCTAACTCTCTATCCCTCTCCCTTCCTCTCTGTAAAAAATCAATAAAGTATATTTAAAAAAAAGGTTTTTATTCCTCTCTCCCTCTTCCTTCCTCTCTTTGAAATCAATAAAAACACATTTTTAAAAAAGTAGTCCTATGTAATTTAAATCAATTCAAAATTTATTTCATAAAGACATATTAATAATATAAATAACTATATAGAAATTTGTAATTCTAGCATCAATGACTTTTACTTGAATTAGTGAACATAGTATCTACCAAATGAAAAATCAAGTATTAAGATAGATACAAATACATTTCCATAAAATGTTGAAAATCTATACATTTAAAGTTTGCATCAAAAGAGAAGAAAACAGAAAATAATATTTTATTTACTAACAATTAGAGGGATAAAAGCCTTCCCACCTCCCTAAAATGACTGACATAAAGTAAAATGTATTAGCATTCATAATTACATAACTTTTCCATGATTACTTCTGCCTATACATGTAATATGTCCACATTACTTAAGGTAACTTTTTGAAGATATGTATTAGTGATTCAGTCTAATGCAATCATCTCAAAGTTGAAGTATTAAAGGCACTTTATTGACATTTAATATTGTGCAATAAAAAAAAATAAACAATAGTGAAAAGAGTCAAAATGATGGTTACAATAGCAGTAGGTATCGACTAACGGCGTTTGTAAAAATCACCAAACTGTAGACGTCAGATACATGTTAACACTTGATTGCATGTATTTGTTCTCTTTATTGCAAACAAAGAGTGGTAGTGTATTCCCAAATCCATAAGCTACACATTTGCTTGTGTATGAGTACAATTATATAATACATAATGCAAGCCAAAACTACAAGCCAAAGAAAGTCCAAATATGTCTAAAACTTTAAGAATCTGTACCCAGAGAAATGAAACATAAAGCTTTAGGGGTTTTGTACCCTAAAATGGATGAAACAGAGACGCGTTTTTCTTCTTATTTTGCATCTTTTAACCTCAATGTCCGAAGACTTCATTCCCTTATATCTCATTTCACAAAATAAAGCTTAGCTTTAAGACAATAATAAAGTAGTAATAGAAATAATAAAATATTAAGAGATTTATAGTGCACTGTCATCACAACATTTTAATTTCTAGAATAGTTGGTGAAATACATACTAATTTATTAAAGATAACTTACCAAAGATTTTAACTATCAGTTTTCTTCATATAAACATTATTCTTTATTTAAATCTAGACATGCCAATTTAGAGTTAAGATATATGTATAATTATATGAAAAGTATATAAATTATATATATATATATATATATATATAAATGCCAGCTACTAAACAGCACAACAGAAAAACTTTGCATTAGAAGCACAAAAGGTATGGTATATTTCTTATTTTCAGTAATAAAAAGAACAAAAATTGATTGGCATGGGAAACTGTCATGTGAAGAACATTAAACAATATAACAAATGTTAGTAGTACTATGATGATATGATACTTCTGTGTTGGTGCCCAGAATGTGTCCTTAGCCCCTATATGGATAATGTCAACTGTGATTTCCTCCTGTCACTTAAATAGTGACCACACAGGACTAATTTGGACAGAGTTCATTTGAATTTCAAAATGTTTTAGCTCTCTTAGAGCAACTGTTCCTATTAACAAACAAGCGTATGGTCAGCTTCCCTGTTTTGACTGTTTAATCCATATAAGACATGCAATACATAGGAAAGTAGGCCACTGCCTAAACATTGTCTCATTTAGTCCCTTTAACAATTCGGTGAGGTGGATATTATACCACTTCTGAACATAGACATCCATGTGGCTATAGGTCAAGTAACTAAAAAGTAGCAGGCAGGGATTTGAATACATAAGACTCTGACTCCAAATTCTATAGTTTCTTCAAATCTCTGCACTACCTCAAGATAAATGTCTTTAATGTCAAGATAATTTTAAAATTAGCTTAAATCAGCAGATTTCTCCAGTTAAAATAAAAAGCAAACGATTTTAGAAAGTGTTTGTATTTTGAGAGTACATAAATTCTGCATTAGAAAAGCTTACTAGGAAGGGAACACACACCCATACATACACACACCTGTAGTTTGTCCTGTGGATGGGGAACAGTTCTGCCTAAGAATTTGTCTGGCCCAACTTAAATGAAAACTGTAATTGTAAACCTTTTCATTTTTTTTTTCCAGTTCTAAAAGTGTATGGTCTGGTAGCTGCTTAAGTGCATCTTTTGTTTGGGAAAATATAATGAACCCTGTTATATATGCCAAGATATGTTGGAGCTTAGTGGTCGTAAACTGAAAGTTAAATTTCTCTGTGTAACAAAATAACAAAAATGGCCGAAACCGGTTTGACTCAGACTGAAAGGTCCCAGGTTCGATTCCAGTCAAGGGCATGTATCTTGGTTGCGGGCACATCCCCAATAGGGTGCGTGCAGGAGGCGGCTGACCAATGTCTCTCTCATTGATGTTTCTAACTCTCTATCCCTCTCCCTTCCTCTTTGTATAAAAACAATAAAATATATTTAAAAAAAAATGTGTAACTTTTAGGAGACAAAAGTCGAGATGGAAGATGAAATAGAGAAAGGATCCCTGAAACAGTAAGAACATAACCGGAAGCTGGGCCTAAGGAATAAGACAACCAATAATAGTCCATATGAGATAAGCAGTCATGAAATTCTAGATTCCCAAGAAATTTTAAGTTGTTTTCTTTCCATGCCCAAGACTGAAAATATCTAACAACATTCCGCCAGTACAGAAGAAAGGAATTGCCCCATATGTGGCACAAAATTACAGAATGCAGGAAGGCAAGGAGAGGAGTGGTGATCAAGAATCTAATAGCCAGCCAGCTGGTGCGGCTCAGTGGCTGAGCATTGGCCTATGAACCAGAAGCTCAAGGTTCGATTTCCCATCAGGGCACAAGCCTGGGTTACAACCTCCATCCCCAGAAGGGGGCATGCAGAAGGCAGCTGATTAAAGATTCTCTCTCATCATTTAAGTTTCTCTCTCTCCCGGTCTCTTCCTCTCTAAAATCAATAAAAAATATATTTTAAAGATAAAATATTAAAGATCATTGGCTGTGTAAGGGGCCCCAAGAAGAGAAATCTATAGGATTTCACAAGAATTCATCCTTCTGAGGGTCGTGTGTTGTGTTTTTTGTGCATGTCTATGTTTCTGGTTCCTGGTTCAGTTCCTATACAAAGAATATTTTCAGTTAAATATTGTGCATAGGCACTGAATTTTGAAGAACAAAATTCTTTGTTTCACCACCTCTGTTCTGGATAATTCATTCATTTATTAATTCAGTGCCTCATATATCAAATTAATAAAATAGATATTGAGAATACAGCATTGAACAAAATGGGCCCAGGTCCATATACTTGAACTATTAAAAAGTGTATAATTATCACATGATATAATGTGTTACTATGATGGCAAGAAGTAGGGCGGAGGCTAGTATGATAAAATAGTATGTACTTCAAAGGACTAGTGGTTTTCAATAAAGTAGAAAGTGTCCTTGGGCACTGATGACTATGTTTATATGCAGCGATGTGGGAGAATGAACTGCAATAAAGTGGGAATGCAAGAAGGTGGAGGGAACATTCAAAGAAGAAGATAAAGAGGAAAGGATTAGATAATCAACATTACTAATGCCCCCTTATTCTATGCATAAATGGATTTGCTGTTTCAATAATTCTTTTAATTACTCTGGACCTCAGCTGTCTTGTCGGTAAAATAAATAATTGTGCACTAGTCAGCCACTTGATACTGTAAGGTCTTTTCAATTTCAAAAATATATATCACTTAAATTATTATACTACATACTTAAAAAGAATTATACTTTACTAGCATATATAATTAATATGCCCAAGATGTCCTTAACTTAAAGATACATCATAGACTTAATAACAGCTTTGAAGGGAAAAGAAAGAGGACAGTATTCCAACTCTAAGGTATACAATTTTGGCAAGGAGGAAGTGTAAAAAATGTGCTTCTTAGAGTCAAGGGTCTAAAAATATTCAATAGAAGCATAAAAAATTACCAGCATGACATCAATTAGCTTTATTTCCATTAACTTAATAAAATGTTGTTCTTATAATTAAAAAGTACTGAAATACCCTTTTTACCCATGGCAATAATGTCCAGAAAAGTAACAAATAATGTACACAATAAATATATAAAAGGGTAATTGTATGTCTCTCATTGCAATAACTACTATTTTACTTTTCTTGATAATGACTTCAGTTAAAATAGTCTAGAAGAGTGACTTTTCTAATGATAAAATGTTAAAACATTTGAGTTTTCTAGCTTTTTACATACAAAAGCCCTTAAGGGTAATATTGTACATCAGACATAAAATTCCAAGCCATTGCTGTCTGTTTTGACTTTGCAAAATCTTCATTTAAAATACCCCAAAATATATTTAGTTTGTTGATTTTCAAAGTACTTCATGTGGCCAAAAGGAATATAGATTAATTTATTTCTTCCCTATATAAAAGTTAAATTTTGGGGGGAAATTAATATATATTCATAAACAGATATAATTACTAATTCATTATGTCTATATCTTACATTCTCTTTCAATTATAGTATACTATTAAAAAGGCACCTAATTATATACCAGCTAAACCTAAATATAGATTATTTTAAGGCTATGAATCAAGGTCCATGCTCTGAACCTTAAAAATCAAAACAAAACAAAACAAAAAACGAAAAGCTAAGAAAACTAGTTCAAAAACAATAAAGATAAAATAACCACACTATTCACTTTTATTCAATGAATAGATTTAGAAAATCAGGACTGGATGTGGTTACGAATTATTTTTAAATACTTTTCATTACTAGCACTAAAGGGAAACACTGCAGAAAGCAATTAATTTGTAAATAAATGAAGAAATAACTTCAAAGAAAACTCGAAAGCCATTTTCTTCAAGCCATCCTTTTAAAGGAAATATAAAGACAAAGAATCTTTTTCCAAATGTCATTCAATGTCATTATAATGATCAACAATTGCTACTAGGTTGTTTGTTTTTTAATAACCTAAATAATCTTGAAAAAGGACCCATATACAAACCCACACTCCACCAGACAACATCTAATCAGTCAGCAAATATTTATTCATCACTTACTAATGCATGCAAAAAGCAGGGAACAAAGAAGTTAAAAAAATATCAGTTTTTGCAAGTGTGCAGCTCATGGTCTGGAGAAAGATATAGGACAGAAAAACAACAAACATGGAAGTGGGCATGGGCCAGACAACCAACTGGAACACAGACAGCTTTGTGGTGAGGAGGGGAAAGTAAAGAAAAGATACACAGTTGAGAATTTTTGACACTTAAAAAAAAATGCCGTACACCCCTCATGCCTACCTGCATCAGTTGAAATATTATTCTTTTAAGGAAATACTTAATATGCCACCCCAGCCAAGCAGCCTCGCCTAAAATACATGGAAGAGCCACCCAATGAATGTTGGCCAAATGAATAGCCCTTTTTACCCTCTCTCCAAAAAGCTTGTTCCTATAAAAGTTCAGAACTTCATTAGTGCACAGTCAAGTGTCTATTCACGAGCAGATGAACAGTTCTAAACTGCAATTTGCATTCTTGAAATTGGAGCCTTTTTTCTGTGTAAAATCATTCCTCACTTCTTCATTAAGCATTTATTCAATACCTGTGATACATAACACATTCATTTAGCTGCTGGTAAACTGACATGAGAAAAATGCTCTTGCTTTCCCAGCTCTTAAATTACTGTGGGAAAAAAATGTTTGTTCATTTTTATCTAGTAAGAAAAATAACAGCTAGTGGTATGTGCCAGCCAAAGAATGGAAATGATGTGACGTAATAGATACATGGCAGGTCCTTCGGTGCTCACAGAAATTGTCTAAGTTTTAATTTCTCCAAAAGCAGAGTTTTGGACAAGAATTTAGGGCCATAAAAGATTATTTGGTTGGTGGAAGTAACATCAAGAGTGAGGGTGGGGAACTGAGACAAGGAAATCAAGTAGGCCCAGTGAGTAAACCTGGGACTCGATGAACCCATACATGCTTCTGAGTTTCCCATCTGAGGGGTGTGGATCTGGGTAACATATATATTAAGTCCTATCATGCATCAGTTGAGAGTTGATGGAGGAGAAATAATCAATTTCCAAGTACAATTGTCCCTCAGTATTCATGGGGAATAGGTTCCAGGACCTGGCAGATACGAAAATCCATAGATGCTCTAATCTGTTATACAAAATAGTATGATACTTGTATATAACCTACACATATCTTTGAAATCACTTCTAGATTACTTATAATACCTAAGACAGTGTAAAGGCTATGCAAAGAGTTGTTATACTGTATTGCTTAGAGCAGGGGTCAGCAAACTCATTAGTCAACAGAGCCAAATATCAACAGTACAACGATCGAAATTTCTTTTGAGAGCCAAATTTTTAAAACTTAAACTTCTTCTAATGCCACTTCTTCAAAATAGACTAGCCCAGGCCGTGGTATTTTGTGGAAGAGCCACACTCAAGGGGCCAAAGAGCCACATGTGGCTCGTGAGTCGCAGTTTGCCGACCATGGGCTTAGAGAGTCATAATAAGAAAAATATATGTACTTGTTCAATACAGATGCAACCATCACAAGGCTAACTACATTGCATTTGTTAGTAACTATGTAACATTTTTGGTCAAACATCTTTGTTCTGCCATTGGTTGAATCTGCTGATGAGGGACTGCAGATACAAAGGGCAGCAAGGGGAGGTTCACTAAGGGAGAAGACAGTGCCTGGGGAATGAAACATAGGTGTTGCAGTTGTAAGTAAAGAATTCAGGGCAGAGTATATAGGTGGGCCTGCAGGGCATCTTGTGGAGGTGACATTTATGCTGGAATCTAAGTGAGGGGAAAAAAGAATCTGGGGTAAAAATGTCCAATCAGGCTAAATTGCTAGAACAGGATCAAGTTTGATGTGCATATAGAAGGTCCCCTAACCAGACTCTATGGAGCAAAGGGGAAGACTAGTATAAATCAGATCCCAAATGGGCTCCAGAAGCCAGAATGAAAATGCCTGGAACCTATTCTAATGGTACTAAGATGACATAGGTGGGGAGTACAAGCTTAACACAATCTTATTTGCATACTTTAAAAATTTAGTCTTTTGGAAACAAATAAATAATGAGGGCATGAGTGTAAACAATAAATCTAGTATAGCACTGCAGAGGAGTGGTGATGGTGGTGGTGGATATGGAGAAAGTTGACCTGAATATGCAAAAAAGGGTGAGGAAGAGATGGCATCAAGAATCCTTCATACGATCTTCACTAGCAACTCTGTATATGGTAATGGCAGTAGTACCTTTACCATATGCAGAAGAGGAGAGAAGTATATTAGTGAAAAAAATCAAGTTTGTTTTAGTTATGTTAAAGTTAAGATGCCTATCAGGTATCTGCAAATAGGCAAGGGCAAATATACAAATTTGGAAGCAGAGTTAGGTATAAGGGTGTCCTCTACATATGAAGCATCTGAAGACAAGAGAGAGAGAGTAAATGACATGACTTAAGGGCAACATCAGATATAAAGAAGAAATGGATCCAATGACAGACTTTCATATTGCAAATAATAAATATATATGAATAATATTTTATTGTATCACAGTAAAATGTACCTCAGTAATCACCGTCAAAAAAGTTCAGTTTGCTAAATGATAAAATATATGACTGGGATAAAGTGATGAGTATTTCTAGAAAACCAGATTCATTAAATACATCTTGAAAGTATTCCACATAAGAAAATAATTCACTTTCTATGGTGCCAAATATGTATTTTAAAAGCCGTAACTGCCTTTCACTTCCATTTTATAGAATATTATTTTCCATTGTATGAATGTGCCAAGAGCAATTATTATGCACTTAGAAATTCACTTCTCACTTATCTTGTCCATTTGGGATATATTTTGCCACATTGTAGATCATTTTTATAGCACCTTTTCATCTATCAATCTTGTTTTTCCTTTAAAGACTAAAAACTCATTCATTACAGTTAGAACTATCAGGTGGGAATTAGTCACTGATCAGTATAAATGAAAAGGATGAAACCTGGGCTGGGTAAGAAGATAAAACACAGGATGAGAAGAGTCAAGTACCAGAGGGTATGCTGAGGCCCAATGACCAATGTAAGGAGTATGCAAAGAAACATTTCACCCCAATTCTATAGGCTACTCTCATTTATTAGATAGTTGTCATTTTAAATCCATCAGTTCAGTTCCTTTGTGACATTCTGTAAGAGTCTATGAGAAATATCCTTTTATGGTGGTCTTTAAAGACATTTTAGTACAAAGCTCCAGAAAAAAAAATCACAGAATTTACCCATATTTGAAAAACACTGTGTACAAGAGATTCCCCTTTTTCTCATACTGCTTGTCATAAGAATAAAGTTTATAATTACTGAAGGACCCAATGTTTATCTCTAGGGTGGTTCTCAAGAGCACTGTCATGTTAACAATACAGGATTGCATGCACAAGGAAGCCACACAAAATGGTACAAAGAAAACACAACAGGCAAAGAAATGATAAATGTAAAGAAATAAAAATATATAAATAATTGCAATACATGAATCCATGACAGGCCATTTAGGAGGGTCAGCTGGAAACATTAGACAAGGAAGCAGTGACATGCTTTGTAGGATAAGCATTATAGACCCTCAACAACTTGGAAACTCTTAGTTAAAAAAATGTGCAAAATGACAAGCAGCAAGAAAATACAGCAGTTAAGCCTTTGGGAAATGACTGAAGAATAAAAAAATACAACAGAAATGATGAGTTAATCTAATACCTCATTACCTGTGTATTTACAAAGAAAATTGAACACTATTCAAAATTTAGAAATTTTGAAAATATAATCCATTCTATATCCTTAGTTCTCTAGGTGACATACCTTTCCTGGAAGCAGAAAAGGAAGAAAAAGAAAAGAAAATGAATAAAAAGCACCACATCTTTTAAAGAAATTTTTATGGCTCATACAATCAATTTTTCATAGCAAACAAAAAAAGCTGGGGGAAAAAGTAATATTATAGAACTACTCTCCAGCTGGAAAAACAACGCTGATTTTTTTTGCCCGATGGTATCTGAACCTGTAATTTCTCTTCTTCCAGCTTTCCGGAAAGCATCAAAACACAAAAGAATTATCCAAAGAGACAAAGTCTTTCCTCTTCCCCCTTCTCCTCCTTCCATGAATGATTTACTGTTCAATAAGGGTTAATTCGGGTCAGTTTTTTTAAAAAGGAGCTGTTTTCAACCTTTGAGCAGAGAACAGCAGAATGGAAAATAGTCCCTGGTTACTTATTCTTCAGCTACTTATGGATATTAGGAATAGTTGATAACATTTTTAAATACTTGATTTCACACCAAGTTACCTCTCCTATTTTCAAACGGCCTTTTAAGATTTCTGTGTTGACAGGCTAGAACCTGTCGTGTCCTGAGAAGTACAGAGGCTTGCTCAGGAGGCCCACACAAGTAGAAATGATGAAAAATCCTCAGTGCACCGATGGTAGTACACCAGATGTTGGGACATCAAATAGTTGTCATTGGATTTGGGGTTTAAACAAAATGAACTGTGTATGAATGGAATTCATTTGTCCTTAGCCTCACATTTCTAATCACCCAAACATACACTTTAATTTCTCCCTCACCAGTATAGCATTGTATGAATACTGGGAAACTTACTTAATTTATAAGAAAGCATTTCTGAGAATTGCATTTCAAGAAATAACCTTGTTCAAAAGCAGTGTAAACTGAAAACATTCTAGGTAGTTCACCCTTATTGCTGGACAACTTTTTGGGGTAGAAACGTGGAAAAGCAATTTCTGGCAATGAAAAGAGTATGTGAAAAATTGTGCAAAAAATCAGATTTGGAGACCTGAGAGAATTTCAGAACAAGAGGGACTTAAGATATTTGTGGGGGTTTGGATGAAGGCAACAAAACATTTAAGCTTGATCAATGAAGGACCTGTAGGCTAGACTATACTAGTATTAGTTTTTCTGGGGAGAGAGGCAATGTATAAAATGAATTGTTTACATTTTCTTAAAAGATATTGTCCTTAAATAAGGCATTACCACAATAGTCATAGACCTGTAAACAAAAATGAAATCCCATTATAAAACTGAGACTCCTTATAGTAATAACCACAATGAAGAATCTAGGTTTATATTTTTATTACATATGCAATCCAGCCTCATTTCTTTTTTCTTATCTCTTTATTAGGGTCCCAATTCCCCTGTTTAGTAACCACATAATGCATTTTAACTTTTCTATCCTGCTACCTATGGACAGGAGGTGAGCAGCAAAGTGTGGAATGCAGCAAAGCCATTCTGAATAGAAAAAAAATTGACAAGAATTGTGAAAGCAAAGGATGTGACAGCCTCAGAAGCCTGACCTTTTGAACTTGAAACCAGATGTATGACTCAGCTGCCCAGTACACATGAATTCTTTTGTATTATGGGCGAAATGGCAAACATTTCCTGTTATTAAAACATTTTTGGATTACCTTCCCAAGAGTAATGCAGAGCTTCTGAAAAGATAACTGCACAATGACAATAAAAAGATTGTTAAGTGTGCCTCGAAGCGATAGGGCAAAGAGTATTCTATTACCACTGAGAAAAACACTTAAATTATAGACAAAGATCCATGCAGGCTTAAGTTGCCCGGGATCACATTAACCTCTTTGGTTAGTGCCTACGCTTCAGGACACATGACAATCACAGGGCTGGCTTGCTATGCGGGAGGAGGTTCAGCAGTGATTCTTTTATTACTGTCCAGGAAAAACAGCCCAAGGTAATCTTGAAGCACATCACACCTGACCTGTTTATTGTAGCTGGCACACAACAAGGCCATGACAATGGACAAACGCAAGGCTGTTAGTAATAGAAAGGGAGCTGCTGACCCTTACTTCTCAAAAGCTCGCATCCCCTGAAACCTTGGACCACCCAGACATTCGCTAAGATAACTATCCTCTTAAACTAAAGTGGAGATATTTATTCAGAATTATGGTTTATCCTTACTGTGGAACAATCTTTGTATGAATTTTAAACATTATGTTTTATAGAGGGCTTTTTAAAGCTATATCTAGTGAACAGAAATTCTCAGTATAGTGTGCTTTAATTTTATTTTTGAATCATCTTCCCCTTGAAAATTGTTCCATCCATTCTTCATTAAAGGTAAATTACAGCAGAATTTTTAAAAATAACTATAAGACCTGGTTACGATGTGTATTTATAGGATATGCTCTGACTGAAAAAATAGTACTGAAAATGCAGAAATAAAAGGGGGAACAGCATTTACTTAACTAACGTAATTGTAACTTAATCTAATATTGGAAACTTTTAATTTTCCAAAGAGTATGTTTTGGAAAGGAGTCTGACTGTTCAATTCTCCCCCACATTTTCTATAATTCATATTTCGAAGGGCAACATTTTTTAAAAATGTTACAAATGAATGCACTTAGGTTTAGCTTTCAGGTACCCAGGCAAGTATAATATTTACCTTTTCTCCTTAAAGGACGTAAACACAGATACGTCACACTATATCTGTGCTCAAGAGTGAAGAAAAAAACTATGGAATGAGTTAATATTTAATCATAATCATCACCTGGTGAGTCAGACAGGCCTGTTGAGAATCTGAACTCTGCCACTTCACACCTAACCGTAAGACTATGGACAAGTTTCATAACTTCTGTGAGTCTGAATTGCCTCACCAATACAAGAAAGTCGTCTAACTCATAGGTTTATATAAAACCTTAGTGAAAGAAAGTTATTAAAATGCTGGCTGAAGTAGACATCACTAGAAATTAGCTACACACCCATCTCATAAAATGGAATGTGGCTCACGTATTCAATCCTCACCTGAGGATATTTCTTTTAGAGAGAGTGATAAGGAGGAAAGAGGGAGGGAGAGAGAGGGAGAAAAGAAGGGAGGGAGGGAAAGAAGGAGGGAAGGAGGGAGGGAGAGAGAGCGAGAGAGAGAGAGAGAGAGAGAGAGAGAGAAACCTATCGTTGTGCACATGCCAAATCGGCAGGGACTGAACCTGAGAACCTTTGGGCCAATGCTCTAACAAGTTAATCACATTAGTCAATGCATGGCTCACATATTTAATAAAATACTCAAACCAACTATAGTAGATTATCATTATTGGTGCACTCCACATTTGCTAACTTGCCTATTGGCTAAGGTGCCGTTGCAACTCCAAAATCAATATGCAGCACTTTCATGGCCATTCAAGGACATGTACATGTGCAAAGTGGCAAAACCTTTGAGTCATCCAGCTAATGTGGAATAGAGTGACATTCTGCCTTCTGTTTCAGCCCTCAACCTGTAAACGACTGTCCTTTTTTGCTCTGTATTTAGTCACACATGTTCCACATTTTTGTGCTTTTTGCTGATGATTTCTATCATTTAAATAACCTGAAGTCAGGTGTCACAATGCTGTCTAGTGTCCTAAGCACAAGAGATCTGTAAATGTGTCTTACGGAGAAAATACGTGTGTTAGATAAGCTTCCTTCAGGCATGAATTACAGTGCCCATGAGCTCTAGTTAATGAATCAACAATATAAATTAACTATGTTATCCTTAAACAAAAAAACACATAAAAGCAGGCGAAGCATTGGTCCTTTGACAACAATGACAACAATGTTGTGACCAGGGGCTTGCAGGAAACTGATCCTGTATTTTCTCTAAGAGCAATAGTTCAGCATTCTCTAATTCAGTGTCTGCATTGACTTCACAGACCATAACTACCACAGATAACCAGAAGTGACTGCATATGTTATACATTATGTTAAACAGCAGGATAAACAATTTAAGAAAACACAGGTTCTTACTCTCAAGGAAATTAAAATGTCAAGTACACACTTTATAAAACATAAATATGTAAAGAGATAATTTGTGTCTTTCCTTTCCCAATTATGTAAAATACATAACCATCAAGCCATTGGAGGTTAATATTAAAATATTAATTACCACTTTTTTGGAGTCAGATAATACTAAAAAAAGTCTGACTTACTTGCTAGCTCTATGACTTTCTGTCAGTCTATTGGTTATAAATCATATATGTCTACCATCTCCATAGGTCGAATTTTAAAAGGTATCCATTTTTTGTTTGTGCAGTATATGAACTGTTTTCCTTGAGAGTAAAGTTTAAGATTTCACTGAATCTCAAGAATAATTAATAATTTAGAGAAGTAGACTTAGAAGACAATTTCCACCACATTTCAAGTCTCACTTGTTTGTTTGTTTGTTTTTTATTTAATTTATTTTATTTTATAATTTACCTTTATTATTGAAAGTATTGCAGATGTTTCTTTTTCATCCCACAGACACTAGCTCCACCCTGCTCCAAGGAGGGATAGTTGGAGCTGAGAAACAGGCCTTCATCACCCTATTGTCTGTGTCCTGGGTTAGCCATTTTCTATATAATAAAAGGCTAATATACAAATAGATAGAACAGCAGAACAACCAAACAACCAGTCACTAGGATGTGTGCTGACCACCAGGGCGTGAGCATGGAACATGGTGGGCATGAGCTACAGAGGGATGGTGGAGCAGGTGAGCTGAAGCACCAGATGAAGGTAGAGCGCTGGTGTTATCATCAGGGTGAGCCTGATGATAATCTGGTGGTTACTGAAAATTCTTTGCTCCACCCACTGTGGTCCCACCCAGAGGCCCTAATCATGCCCACTGCTGGTGCCCAACACTGGCCCTGATCACTTGGTGCTATCAGCAGGTGCAAGTGTGGCCAGCATCATCAGCATGTGGGAGTGGCAGTGGCAGGAGCAGAGCTGCCAACAGAGAGGGGACTGGGATCCATGGTGGGAGGAGTTGGGAGGGGGCACAGAGGATGGGCCGAGACCCACCCATAGCCTCACGGCCCACAGTTCCTTTCAAGGTGTATGAATTTGTACACTGGGACCCTTAGTAAGCATATAAATTCTTTGGTTTATCTCTTCCCAGTTTCTTTCTTCCCCCAACCTCCTTCCCAGCCCCAACCATTAAATAGATATCTGAATCAATACAGAATGCATTGCCTTAGGATCTGGGATTTGTGACTCAGTACAAATCTAGTGAATTCATGATTCAGTACAGACCAAGAATATACCCCAACTATATAATGGATTCTATCTTGGCCACTGGATGAATAAAGTCTAGGTCTACATTATTAATTAGTCAAGGATCCTTTAATGTGTAATTTACATATCATTATTCTTAAACTCAACAGTTTGCCAAGCCACACAATCTATTCCAGCCTCTATTGTAGTTACTACATCACCACTTTAAAGTGATAGTTTTATTCTTGTTCCAAATATGATCTCAAATTATATTATATAATAACATGTGTGTAAACTTGTAATGCTGACATCATGAACAGCATGAATTCACTAGAAAAATAACTCAATGAGTCAGATATAGAAACAAGAAATAACAAGCAAGTTCAACCCTACATGAAAGAAAATCCTAACATCAGCAAGGCCTTCTCACTTACTGAATTTTCTCTCATAAACCTAAAAAATAAAATTAGACTCATAAAAGAGGACATGAAAAGATGAACTTATACCTATCTTCTATGTAAGAAAACACACCTTTTTCATTTAAATGGCAATGAAGAATTCACTTTAGAATTGTACTATGAGCCAAATAAAATATATGAAGACAATCTATATTTATATCTTAGTTTGTTTAAATTAATTACTTATAAAAGATGTTATCACATGAATGTTTCTTTAGAAGAAATCAAATTGACATATCCATGTATGAAATATTAATTTGATGGGAGAAACCAAGATGGCGGCATAGGTGAACACCTAAACTGCTGCCTCGCACAACAATTTCAAAACTACAGCTAAAAGACAGAATGGACATCATCCAGAACTACAGGAAAGCTGACTGAGTGGAAATTCTACCAACAACTATCAATACTTAACTACGACAAAGCTGTACACACAGTCCACAAAGGGATGAACTAAGAGAGTCCACCTCAGGTAACCGGGGAGTGGAGGGGGGCGGTGGAGCTACTGTGCCATATAAAACACCTAACTCACAAAGCTACTTTACCAACTCAGGGAAGCAGTGAAAATGAGGAAACAAAGGAAGAGATAACAAACAAAAGAAATGGAGTAAAACCAATGACTGGATATAGAGTTCAAAACCATGGTTATAAGGTTTTTCAAGAATTTCCTAGAAAAGATGGATAAATTTAGCAAGATCCAAGAGGAGATGAAAAAGGACCAACTAGAAATTAAACATACTGACTGAAATTTAAAAAAAAATTATACAGAAACCTAATAGCAGACTAGAGGAACACAAGAATCAGGTCAAAGATTTGAAATATAAAAAAGCAGAAACACTCAACTGGAAAAGCAAGAAGAAAAAAGAATACAAAAATGTGAACATAGTGTAAGGAGCCTCTGGGACAACTTCAAGCATAACATCAGAATTATGGGGGTGCCAGAAGAAGAGAGAGAGCAAGATACTGAAAACCTATTTGAAGAAATAATGACTGAAAACTTCCCCCACCTGGAGAAAGAAATAGACTTACAAGTCCAGGAAGTGCACAGAACCCCAAACAAAAGGAATCTAAAGGGGACCACACCAAGACACATCATAATTAAAATACCAGGAGCAAAAGACAAAGAGAGAATATTAAAAGCAGCAAGAGAAAAACAGTTAATTACCTACAAGGGAATACCCATACGACTGTCAGCTGATTTCTCAAGAGAAACTATGCAGGCCAGCAGGGAGTGGCAAGAAATATTCAAAGTGATGAATAGCAAGAACCTACAACCTACCCAGCAAAGCTATTATTCAGAATTGAAGGTCAGATAAAGAGCTTCACAGATAAGAAAATACTAAAGGAGTTTATCAACACAAACCAACATTATATGAAATGCTGAAAGGTACTCTTTAAGAAGAGGAAGAAAAAGAAAAAGGTAAAGATAAAAATTATGAGCAATAAATACATATCCATCAACAAGTGAATCTAAAAATTAAGTGAATTAAAAATCCGAAGAACAGAATGAACAGAATATAATAGAATCAGGGGCATAGAAAGGGAGTAAACTGACAATTCTCAGGGGGAAAGGGCTGAGGGGTGTACAGGGAGAGACTGGACAAAAATCATACAACTATGGATGAGGACAATGCGGGTGGGGGGGAGGGTTAAGGGCAGAGGAAGGGGTGGGAACCTGGTGGAGGAGAGCTATGTGGAGGGGGAAGGAACAATTGTAAGAATCTGAACAATAAAGATTTATCAAATAAAAATAAATAAATATTAATTCTAAGCACTTGTATAATAATATTAATTCCTAACTGTTCCTACTTCTACAAACTTTATATCTTAGATATTATCCATATGATACAGCATGGTCAGCACTGATACCAGTTTCAAGTTGACAGAAAGCAGAATAAGATGGAACTAGGATTTACAACATATAAAGCTGTTGGTGGCTTATTGGAAAAAAAGTCAAGGAGATTGGTAAACAATTGTAAATTGTCTACAACATTACTTCATGAAACCACTGTTCCCTACTCAAAATCCCATGAAAAAAAAAAAAAGAAACTGGTTTTCTCATTACCTTAAGTTGTCTGAAACAATTAACAATCATCCAGATAGATTCCTCACAGATGAAAGGCCTTCATAATGATGAACAGTGTGGGTTGCTAAAAATAGATACTTAAAGAATCAAACTACTGAGTTGCAAGAAACTATAAGGAAAACCATCTTATTACAGCAAATAAATTATATTCTTATTTGAAGATATAATTTCCTGTCTAAGTACTTTAGTACATATTTCCAAGTCTCCTGAAAAAGTTAAAAAAGTGTAACACTTAATCTCTATATTAAAGCCTCTAAGATTTTGAAGTCTATACTAGTAAGGTGAATGCCCTATACATAGAATTAGAAAATATATATTCAACACTATAAATGGTTTATTTTACTTATTTACTCAATAAATGTTTAATAATGTAAGTCAGAAAAATAAAACAATGAATGAGAATCAAAAACAAGGAACTCTGCCTTTTGGAGACTTTACTGTAGTGGAAGAGTTGAAAGTGTTAATTAAGAAAGAAAATTACACAGTATTGTGAGTAAATGCCACATCCAGAAAGGCCAGGGCTAGTGTCTCCTTCAGTACTGGTCTATACCCATAGCCTGGCACAGGGATTCTCAAAATGTGTTTTGAGAACCTTTAGGGAGTCTGTGAGATTAACGCTGTTTTCTCCCAAGTGTGCAGTCAAGTTTTCTTTAGGTTAGCTGATGTGTGATATCACAGTAGATTGAATATCAAAGCAGATATGATAATTCATCTATCTTCCAGTAAGCCAAACACTAAAGAGATTTTCAAAAAAATGTTTCTCATCTTACTAATTGATTTTGCTTTATAAACTATAAAATCGTTTTCATAAAATCTGCTATTTCCACATAAAGTAATAAGTATGATTGAGCTTTTTTAGTTTTCATTTCTAATATGATATCAATGGGTATCATCCACACAAACACAAATTATTTGAAATTGTTAATAGTCTTGATAAGAGCAGAAGGAACTTGAGACCAAGAAGACTGAGGATCAAAAGCCTTGCACACAGTTGGTGCTCAATAGGTATTGAGTGGTAAATTAATAAAGAAGGCCTTATTAAAGCAGTGATTATTGATCTAAGATTTCAAGGGTTGGGTTTGATGAGTGTAAGATGGAGGGCTGGGAGAGAGAAGAACTTTTCTTTAACAATATACACAGCTTATAAATAGTGCTATTTAAAATAGTTTCCAAGCAGTTGAGTAACTTGTCAAAAATGATTAAAAATGAAGTACTCCCTCCAAAATGAGAAACTGAAGAGAATGAGGGGCCAACAGCCACAGAAAATTAATGCCTCTCATCAGACTCTACTCTGTAGTTCTAGAGAAAATCCTGGATTCAGAGCTAGATATCCAACCAACTTTCACAAAATATTGGGTTGTGGGAAAAAAAAAAGGGAGGTGGTTTATCATTAGGTTTATAATTTTCTAGAGTGCATCAGGTTTAAAATAATGTTATGATGATCATCATTAACATTATCTGATTAAATGTCAAAGAAAACATCAAATATGTCCTAATTCAATGTTTTCTACAATTATTCACCCATTATCCTCTTTCAACTTTCTTTGGGTATACAAATGCATGGGACTTTTCATCAAAGACACATTTTGAAGTTACTTATGTGATAAAATGAGATACCATATATTCCTTGAAGGAACACTAGCAATTCTGAACATAATAAGATGGGAGTAAAATAATAAGATGACATTGTCTATTTTGCAAGCAGAACTGACTACAAAACTGACAACTTAACCTGAACAAAAGGTAACTTTGAACAAATAAACTTTGACTTTTTACATAAAACCTTTCAAAAGTTCCTAGATTACCTATTAGTGAACAAAGAAAGGTAAGCAGAACAAAAACACTTCCAAGATTTCATAAAAGGGAACAGCTTGTGAAACCATTCCTATGAACAATATCAAAAATACACTCTTGAGCACCTAGCCCTGTGGTCTGCCTAAAGGCCAGAGGGAAAACCCCTTGTTGACCATAAAAGGGCTGCCTGCATGTTCTCAGTGGAAAGTATACAAGATCTTATTTACAGAAGTATAAATACATGCCATTCCTTTGTGCTCACAGGCACTCCTGAAGGCTGGCCAAAAGAGGAGGGTCCAAAGGCTCCATGCAGACTAAATTCAAAAAGTCTCTGACATTTTTCCAACATCAAATGTACTTTCTTTTTCTAGCTTATCTTCTTTCACAGTAAAAATATCTACAAAGTATCTGGTCGCTATAATTTTAACAGGTGGTAGCTCCAGAAGTATTTGAAAATAAGCCTTTAAGATTCAGTAGGAGGAGAGAAAGCACATTTCCCATAAATAGGCACTTTTTTTCTAGTAACATTGCAGCTGGGTGAAAACTGAGGAATAAAGAAGAATGTTATTTGTGGTCAATAACAATGCCTTGTCCATTTATAGTTCTTAGTAAATTAGAAGACTAAAGTTTGAAAACTTCTGAAAAATAATAAGTGCACAAATTACTGGGACCTAAAACAGAACAGATCCCTCCCCAAAATAGCAATAAATGAAAGGAACAGCATAATATAGATACATAATATTTGGCTTGCCTGTGTATGCCTATGAAAAAGTACAATGCTGTGATCAGAAAGCAAATAAGTGGATATGGCTATTAATACAATGAATAGTTTCATTTAAAACTCAGGAAATTCTAAGATTTCAGCTTGGTGATGTGTCCAAGAGACATCATGGGGATATCAAATTATTGCTCTCAGCTAGAGTTATCATTTTACTTAAAGACCCACCTAATGCTAACATGAACATTAGCAGTCATCTTAAGTAACAAAAGAGAAACATGCAAATTGACCATACCTTCTCTACACCCACAAGCCAAGCCCACCAGCCATGCCCACTGGTCAATCAGGAGTGAATATGCAAATTAACCCAACCAAGATGCAGTGCAGAAGGAAACCAAGTGCTGCAGAAGGGAGGGAAGCTGTGGACAAGCAAGCAAGTGGGGCTATGGAGAATGAAGGGAAGCAGGCAGGGTTGGAAGCAGGCAGGGCTATGTAGAAGGGAGGGAAGCAGGCAGGGTGGCAGAGACTGCCTAAGGAAGCCCTATTCTTACAGGAATCTTCCTGCAATGGGCCTCCAGTCTAACATAACTATCTTGTCAGTGCCTATATAATATCTGTGCTTAGTGGTCTTACAATCCAGAGAAATTCAAACTCTTCTACACAACCAACAATGCTTAAGTACTCTACCTCTTCTAATCAAGGTTAACTGGTACTAATGGGTAAGATAAAATACAAGTCTGGCTCAACCTCCAGAGGATCACATATATGGTAGTACAGAGAACAGAACTGATTTAAATACAGCCTTTCATGGGGAATAAATACCTATGAAGCAGCTCACTTTACCTTTGAGAAGCTCAGATAAAATATTTCCCTGACACTGACCTGAACATTAGTAACTGTAATATCTCATGGTGCTTCCTAAGTCTATTCAATTAAGCCCTTGCTAGTAAGTATGAACCACAAGCCTGCAGCATCAGCATCACATCTGCTTGTAAGAAGTGCAGAATCTCAGGCCCTACCCCAGCCTGCTGAAGCAGAATCTGTATTTGACAAGATCCCAGAGGGCTCAAATGAACATCCAAGTCTGAAAAGCCCTGATCTAAGTAGATGCACACACATTATTTTTTAAATGTCCTGTAGAGTTACCCTGGATTGTTTCCCTAGCCTCCCAGCATCAAGCTTTTTGTTTTCATTATATCCAGTTTATTTTTTAGAAATCATTGTTCATTTTCAGATTATCAAACCAGGAAGATAGGCAGAGAAAGTCAAATATATTAAGCAGACAAGACATTTATCTAGGAGTTTTCATTAATTTTACTCTACAAGGTACTTCTTAATTTTACAAATTAGAGACTTAGGCACTCAGAAAAGTTACGTGATCACATAACTGGGAAGTGGTCAATCAGAATTAACTCCATTCCAAGCTACATGAAGATTATATTTTCTTCCATAAGGTATTATCATCCCAAATACCCAGGCTTGTGCTTAAAACATATATGTAGTGTTGGGGGGAAAAATTCAGATATTGAGAGCCCGCATTGATTTCGCCACATTTAAGAGTGATAGAAACTGAGTAAGTCTGCTCAGCTCTGAACCAAAGGAGAGCTTTAGTTCTAACAAACTAAAGTGAATGTTAGAGGCAGGGTAATATCATGACTAAGGAGATACACCCTTGGAACCAGACTGCCTTTGTTGGGGTCCTTGTCTTTGTTGGGATCCCTGCTCCCACCTTGGCCAAGTGGCTTACATTCTCCTTAAATTGGAAATAATACTTGTCCTCATATATTTTCTGTAATGATTAAAAGAATTGGTACATGTAAAGCATGTATTAATGAATGCCTGGAGTATAGTAAGCACTCTGAGGTGTTAACTATATTTATTATTAAATAGTATTTCTTATGCTGGTATAACCTGCCTCTGTTAAAAAAAATAATAATAAGGGTGGTCTTCCACTTAGCTAAGCAGTTGGCAACATTCTTCCAAATCAATACACTTACTTTTTTCTCTTTTATTGATCTTAAATTTACATATATTGATCACTGATCATTATTAAAAATGAACAAAATCCATGACCAACTTGTATCTTTCACTTCACTTCATTGTCACAGTCAATTCATGTGTCTACAATTACCTACCCTGAGCAATTATCAAGTAAGTAGTCTGAAGACTTATATAAACAGCAGGTCATATACCAAGAGGGGTGGCCAAACCAGGCCTGCTCCTTAGGATACATTCATAACCCCCCAATTTCTAGTGCCCCGGCATATTCTAACAGTTCCAATTTCCAAACTATGACTGCTTACCTACTTCATTCCAATCTCACTCTCTATGGTGACATTTCTTCCCTTCCTCCTGTACAGTATAGTCTCAACCCACAGAAATCATCCTATTTAATAAAAGAGGAATATGCAAATTGACCATCACTCCAAGACACAAGATGGCTGTGCCCATGTGGACACAAGATGGCCCCCACAGCCAAAAGTGGTTTGGCTCAGTGGATAGAGCATCAGCCTGTGGACTGAAAGGTCCTGAGTTAGATTCTGATCAAGGACAAGTTTATCTCTCATTGATGTTTCTAACTTTCTTCTCTTTCCCTTCCTCTCTGTAAAAAATCAAAAAATATATTTAAAAAAAGATGGCCCTCACAAGATGGCCTTCAGGGGAGGGAAGTTTTGGGAAGTTAGAGGTGACCAGGCCAGCAGAGGAGGGCAGTTAGGGAGACCAAGCCAGCAAGGGAGCTAGTTGGTGAGGACCCAGGCCTACAGGAGAGGGCAGTTGGGGGGATCAGGCCTGCAGGGAGAGGCAGGTGGGGGGGGGGGCTCCAGGCCTTCAGGGGAGAGCAGTAGGGGGGGTACTACACCAGCAGGGGAGGACAGGTGTGGGCAATCAGGCAAGCAGGGAGGGCAGATAGGGGTAACCGGGCTGGCAGAGGAGGGCAGTTGGGGGAGATCAAGCAGGGGAGAGCATTTAGGAGAGACCAGGACTTGAGGGGAAGACAGTTGCGGGGTGGGGAGGGAGGATGACCTATAGGGAGAGCAGTTGTGGGGACCAGGCCTGTAGGGAAGGCAGTTGCGGGGGACCAGGCATGTATGGGAGGACAGTTGTAGGGGATTGACCTAAGCTTGCAGGGAGGGCAGTTGGGGAAGCCAGGCCTGCAGAGAACAGTTGGGGGAGACCCAGGCTTGAAGGGGAGGACAGTTGGGGAATCAGGCCTACAGAGGGGTGTAGGGGTAGCCAGGCCTTCAAGGGAGAAGACCAGGCCTGCAGGGGAAGACAGGAGTGACAGGCTGCCAAGGGAGGGTAGTTAGGAGTGACCAGGCCAGCAGAGGAGGGCAGTTAGAGGTGACCGGGCCAGCAGTGGAGGGCAGTTGGGAGCAACCAGGCCTGCAGAGGAAAATAGTTAGGGGTGACCAGACTGGCAGGGGAGGGCAGTTAGGGATGACCAGGATGGCAGGGGAGGGCAATTAGGGGCAATCAGGCCAGCAGGGGAGCAGTTAGGCATTGATTAAGCTGGCAGGGGAGTGGTTAGGGAGTGATCAGGCTGGCAGGCAGAAGCAGTTAGGGGTAATCAGACAGAGGCAAGTGAGTGGTTGGGAGCCAGCAGTCCTGGATTGTGAGAAGGATCCTTCAAGGGGTGAAGGATCCTCCAAATTGGTGAGGATGCAGGGTGGGCTGAGGGACACCCATCCACCCATGCATGAATTTTGTGCATTGGGCCTTCAGTAATCTCTATAAAATACATCATCACTCATCTTCTCACCACTCCAGCTATACCCCCTGCTTCCAGGTACATGCCTCTCTAAGGGCCTTGCCTCTCCTACTGGCCCTGCATAGGCCTTCTCCCCCATCTCCTCAGGTCTATGCTCCCCATGACCCACTGTAAACTACAGCATTCTCTACCACCACACCTATCCTCTCACCCAGTGGTTCTCAACCTGTGAGTCGCGACCCCTTTGGGGGTAGAACGACCCTTTCACAGGTGTCGCCTAAGACCATCAGAAAACACATATTCCCCATGGTCTTAGGAACCAACAGACCGCTCCTCAGTGTAGCAAATTGTAGCAATGTAGTTTACTGTTGTCATGCTACTCTGCGATTCAAGACAAAATTTCATTTATTTGTAATTAGAAATAAATATTTCACAATATATAATTACATATTGTTTTTGTGATTAATCACTATGCTTTAATTATGTTCAATTTGTAACAACGAAAATATAACCTGCATATCAGATATTTACATTACAGTTCATAACAGTAGCAAAATTACAGTTATGAAGTAGTAATGAAAATAATAATTTTATGGTTGGGGGTCACCACCACATGAGGAGCTGTCTTAAAGGGTCGCAGCATTAGGAAGGTTGAGAACCACTGCTCTCTCCCAATATGCAGGACAGATCACGTTCCATCATCCCTACAGTTTACTTATGTGTGTGGTCATCTTTCTCTCCTCACTAGAATGTAAACTCTAGGAGATCAGAGGATATGTACCTTCTGTTCATTGGTATATTACCTGTGTCTAGCATCTTGCTACATATGTAATACATGCTCAGGGAATATTTGTTGAAATAATAAATGAATAAGGAGAATCTATTCGCATCCTATGCATTCCTAGACTAATGAATAGATTACACATCTCCTAGTATTTCAAGATAGAAATAAATAAACTTATATAAATAAGTAAATATATATACATAAACTAGAGGCCTGGTACACAAAATTCATATATTGGAGGGAAGGGGCTCCCTCAGACCATCCCTGCACCCTCTTGCATTCTGAAACCCCACAGGGAGTGGGCCTAAGCCAGCAGTCAGACATCCCTCTCACAGTCCAGGAAACCTTGCTCCTTACCACCCACCTGTTTGCTGCTCCTTAGTGCTGCTACAGAGGCAAGAGAGGCTCCCAACACTGCCACTGTGCTTACCTGTTGTGAGCTGAGCTCCTAGCTGAGTGGTGTTCCCCCTGACCACCAGGGGACGGCTCCTGCATTGAGTGTCTGTCTCCTGGTGTTCAGTGAGCATCATAGCAACTGGCCATTCTAGTCATTCTGCTGTAATGGTTGCTTAGGCTTCTTTATACATACTAGAGGCCTGGTGCACAAAATTCGTGCATAGGGGGATTGTTGCACAGCCCAGCCTGCACCCTCTCCAATCTGGGAGCACTCGAGGGATGTCTGACTGCCCTTTTAGGCCCAATCCTCACAGTCGGACATCCCTCTCACAATCCAGGACTGCTGGTTCCAAACTGCTCTCTTGCCTGCCTTCCTGATTGCCCCTAACTGCTTCTGCCTGCCAGCCTGATCACCCCCTAACAACTCTCCTTGCCTTTCTGACTGCTTCAAACTGCTTCTTCCTGCCAGCCTGAACACACCCTAACCACACCTCTGCCAGCATGATTGATACCTAACTGCTCCCTGCCAGCCTGATGGCCCCTAACTGCCCTCCCCTGCATGCTTGGTCACCCCTACCTGCTCTCCCCTGCAGGCTTGATTGAGCCCAACTTCCCTCCCTTGCAGGCTTGGTCCCTTCCAACTGCCCTCCCCTGCTGGCCATATTGTGGTGGCTCTTCTGTGTCCACATGAGGGCAACCATCTTTGACCACATAGGGGCGGCCATCTTGTGTATTAGAGTGATGGTCAATTTGCATATTACTCTTTTATTAGATAGGATAGAGGCCTGGTGCACAGGTGAGGGTGACTGGTTTGCCTTGAAGGGTGTCTCAAATCAGGGTGGGGGTTCCCTTGGGTTGTAAGGTGGCCTAGGCAAGGGGCCTATGGTGGTTTGCAGGCTGGACACACCCTGGGCAACCCAAGAAGAGGCCCTAGTATCTGGGATTTATTTATCTTCTATAATTAAAACTTTTTAGCTTTGAGCAGAGGCCACGGCAGGCCAGGAAGCTTGGCATCCTCCATCTCCAGGGAAACCTAAGCCTCCTGCTCACTCACTGGCCACAGCCATTTTTGTTGTTGAGACTTATTTATCTTCTCTCATTGAAGCTTTGTAGCCTTGAATGGAGGCCAGGGCTGGCCAGAGCAGAAAGGAAGCTTGGCTTCCTCCATTGTTGGGGAAACCCAAGCCTTCTGCTCACTCCATGGCTGCAACCATCTTGGTTGGGTTAATTTGCATACTCGCTCTTGATTGGCTTGTGGGCATGACTTGTGGCATTAGCAGAGGTATGGTCAATTTGCATGTTTCTCTTTTATTAGTATAGATGTGTGTGTGTGTGTGTGTGTGTGTGTGTGTGTGCTTATATATATGTAAAATCTCAGTAGGGAAAATTTAAGACAGTGATATGCTTTCTTCTGAACAAAAGTCAAAAGTATTAGCCAAAGCTTTAAAAGTAAAAAGGGACCAATACCTTCCTTTTTATAGAAGCTAAACAACTACTGTCTCCTTCTGCAAAGCAGGAGGAAAATACTGATCAATGTATGAGTTTGTAAATTAAAGTGCTAACCCCTGTCCATTAAAGAGGTCATTCTCACTTTATGTGACAGTTTAGCTCAGGAAGTGGATGTGAGGACCTTGTACAAATGAGCATGCAGGGCCCGATTGACAGAGCAATTACTCATGTGGCCAATACACTGGCTAACAACACATAATATTGCAAAAAGCACCTTGGGAGTTTTAATGACAACACAGACTCAGCAGTTTAGTTTCAATTCTAATCTGAAAAGTATCCAATTCTGTACCACTCTCTATGATGAGATCTCCTCATGAGTTCAATGGGGCTCCTGAATCCTGGGCCCATTATTAGGAGGCTCCCAGCCCTCTGACGCTATGAGCTAATTATATCTTATCTGTATCAACTGAAAAGGACTAAGAAATTAGAGTTTATATTCTGTCTTCTTCTCATCTTTAGTTGGGTAGTAATTATCATCTCAAAAGAATGATTTAGCCTTGATATTTCTTCTTGCAAACTACCGAGCATTAATTATATTTGTGGAAAAAAAAATGGGTAAAAGTAAGTTATGTCCTCCCTATTATAACAGCCTAAAGAATTTGCAAAAGAAGTACTGTGATTCTGGTGGAAAGTATTACTAATTATTCACATCTGACAGGGAAGGTATAGAGAAAATAATTTTAAACATCAATAAATTTCAGGTGAAATGCTGAAATGTTTCCTTATCTATCACCTAGAATATGGGATATGTGTGTTTAATTCAGGTAACCGTAATTATTCTGATTTCACAGTCTATGGGAAAAAGCCAACCAGAAATACAAAATAATATATAAACCAGAAAAAGACACCAAGTCTGCCAGACATTTCACCAAAGGTGATTTTCAATTATTTATCAATAAAAATTACAAACAAGGACGACAAAGCAAGGCTTTTTTCTGTTTTGAAAAATGGACTTGGTATTATTTCTTCATTTAATAAGTGTGGTACTTCTTTGCTAGGGCAGCAGTGAGCTCAAATTTTTAAGGTCACTGAAGAAGGAGTTTCTGCCTTTTCTCAAGAGCTCACTATGTATCAAGACAACCTGAACCAAAAAGGATGTTATCATGAGGCCGACAGAGTCCAGACACCCGGGCTAGACTTGTGTTCAAGTCTTGCTACTCAGACTTCCATGAGTAAGAAAATGACTTCACCTCTACAAAAAAATGACGAGATCATATATACATCACTTCCGAGGCATGCTCCCGGATTTTTAGGACCAGAATAATCTTGCTTTCAAGGCTGAGAAGGGTGGAAGCAGAAAGTGCATCATCCCGCTGCTCAGACACCCCAGAAGTTCTGTGGTAATGAGTCACCATTACCAATTTTCAACCTCATCAGGAAAGGTCAGCAGAAAGGACAAACAGAATCGCCCTCGGATCTCTTCTAATTCTTGCCACTAGGCAGTAAACAGGATAGGAGACCAGAGTGGCACACAATCCACTGACATGGCATCTCTTTTTAAGAATCTATGTATGTACACAGCTATGATCCCCAACCCTCCGCCCTGGCTGGGCCACCCTCCACAGCTTGCCTAGAGGGTAGCTTCAGCACTTGCTTCCCTACAAAACAAAACAAAACAAAACAAAACAAAACAAAACAATACACAGGGCAGTGCACTTTGAAGAGTTCCAGAGTCTGCTGAAAGTTTACATTTGAAACTTGGAACCATAATAATTAACCAAAATAATGGCCTGACAATGGGGGATAGAGAAAGCATGAGAAAATGAGATTCAGGAAACAAAACATTTGTGGGTGTGTGTTTTTTTCCAATATGTTACTTATTTCATTACTTAAGTGTTAGATAAATGAGGGGTGATATCGAAAAATAGGTGCCTCCTCGAGAGATAATCTCACTCATGGGCATAAACACAGTCATCAGTATTCGTCTTCTTCCTCCGTTCCCTCGTTTGGAACTTTAGTGTCATAAATACACACTGTAGTGTTTCTTTCAAAAACAAGATAATATTCCTTGGGGAATAATCTCTACACGCTTTACACCTGGAGTTTGAAATGACTGTTGTTCTTGACTTAATAAAAGGCGGTTCAAGAACAGATGAGCTTATGAGCTGCCAGTGAGAAAGCACCCACCCTCGGGGTCAGGGCAGCACCCACAGAGGCAGCCTGATCTCAATAACGGCCAGCTGCTGAGACATCTGAAGAACGTCCTGTACTTAGGCAGTGATGTACAGTTTTGTTTTGTTTCTTATCTAAAGCTTATCTATATTTTTGCATTCAATATTATTTTGTATTAGTTTCAGGTGCACAGTGCAGTGGTTAGACAATCATATAGTGTACAAGGTGTTCCTCCCCCGGTATTTCCAGGACCACCATACATAGCTATTTCAATGATTGACTGTATTCCCAGTGCTAGTAATATACGGTTTCTCAATCTACTCACCTCAATAGACATGACAAGCAGGAGTCTATATGGTCAATACAAGACCTTGGTTCACCATGTGCTATAAAATGCAGCTGCAAAGAAAGGCAGTTTTTTCCCCCCCATGGTTTATATCACACACTTGTCTGTAAACAGAGCCCATGGTGTGTAACCTAATGGCTTGCCCCAGATGTTCCCAACAAGTGTACCAAAAAACACAATCTTTTCTTGATCTTTAAGGCTTAAGAGCAGACTACACACTAAGTTTTTTTAAAAAAAGGAAAAAGAAGAAAACCCCATATGGTGCCAAATGTTGGCAGCTATCTTCTTTCTTCCCAGACAAAACTCATAGGTCTTGTGAAAACAACGTTTCTTGGAAAGTGCCAAAAACAACAGAGATAATTGTTGTGATGACTCTCCCTTGCCGACTGCCCCAACAGCTTTACTGCTTTGACTGTATCCACATTTACCCTCAAAGCTAAGAGCCAACTTTGAATCTTAATCTCAATGGGCCACCTTTAGGAATGCCATCTCCTAGGATTCTGAAAGCAAGTCTTGCATTTCAGGTGCTTTCCTTTAGAAGAGAAGAAATGCTATTGTTTGAGTCTGCCCCTTCTCCTCCCCCGCCACCCCCATTGAAATTCTGTTTAAAAAATTAGTAAACTTTGTTTTTGCTATAGTAGTAATAGAAGATTATTATAGAACATATAGAAAATACAAAAATGTATTTTAGCAAGTAAAATATCAATAGCCTCACTGCTTCCCTCTAGCCCTTGTAGATAAAATACTAATAACATTTTTCATTCTGATCCATCTACATACAAGTAAAATGTGTCTGGGCACACATAAAAATATTTACAATCCTATTTATGCCGTACCTTTTCAGTTATCATGGCAGTGTGAGCATTTTCCCGTGGGGAGTATAGCATTTTGATCACAATTCCGTATCCCACAAGTAATGACAACTTTTTGTAATTGACAGCATTTCTCATAGGAAGTTTATTGCTCTACTGGCCACCAGGGACCAGTGTTAAACTCACTGATGGCATGTGTAGCTGAAATATGAGAAAGGTGAAAACGAATTACAGTGGAAGAGTGGAAACCCAAATGCCCATCTCCAATCACATTCAGCCCCTTGGGACTTTTTCAAGACTCAAGAGAGAAAATCTCTTTTTGTGTACAATATAGAAAATGAACTATTTAATTTGAATAATAGAGAGAAATTAAAAGACACTTATTACCTTCTGCTTAAGGGTGTTATCTCCTTGCTTAAACATGCAAATTAATGGGGAAGGAATCTAATGTTCACTTGTGTGTGTGTGTTTTTCCTTCAGAGCATTAATAACATTTGAGTTGGTCATTAAGAAGTAATCACATACACACACACACACTGTGCAGCAATGTTTCTTTATAACAAACCAACCTCAGGAAATTATTAATGAGGGGTTAGGAGGTTACACAGCAGCTAAGCCCAGAAGAATGTCAGTGCAAAGAGAAAACTACCTATTCAAGGGGGAAGTGCTGAGGAGGACTGGCAGTTTGAAAAGGAATTCCTTCCCAGCCTAGAAATTTTCTATATTGTGCAAAGCCAAAATACGAGTCAGAATACTTCACATTTCCCAACTGTGTATTTCTAGAATGGCATCTAATTTTCTACTGAAATTAAGGAGGATACAAATGAGGTGTGCAACTGCTCCCCCTGCCCTTCCCCAGGACCACGTTTGAGGAAATAGATAGGATCGTATAGATTCAGTCCTGGTGAAAAACTGGATGACACATGATTTGTAACTTTCAACTTTACCTACAGAAGGAGGAGTGGCCCAGAAAATAAGAATGGCATTATTAGAGGCACACAAGCACCAACATCCCCAACCATCACAAACATCACCTGTGACCGCTTTTCATAGGCGACATATACTGTTAGAAAAAGACAAATGTTGTAACCAAGGTTATGGAGGGGTCCTGAATATGCCACACCAAAATATGCCACTTTGGCATAGGGAATGTTTTGAGCTGGAGGCAACTGAGAATCAACAGATGCGGGAAAAGTTCTCTTGATCTGCCTCAAAGCAGAGCATAAATTTCCATCTGTGAAGGTGGCATAAATATCTCCCCTTTTGCAGTATCAGGATGAAAAGTGTGACCCTTATCACCGGAGAGGGACAGCAGACACCAAGATGAATATGTATAAACAGAGGTTACTGAAATGCCCTTACCTTCCATTAGTTTCCCCTATAGTACCTAGTACTTTTCCCAGAATTTATAGCCCTTTGTTGAAATGGTATATACTGGTAAGCTGCAGAGTCTAATTGATTCTTTGGGTTATTCATTAGTTTCTGTGAAGCCCCTGTGCACATAAAATTTAAAATATTAACAAAATACGCATTTCCTTTATCCTGTGTATCTATTTTTGTCAGTTTAATTCACACACAATAATAAATTAACCTAAAGTTAGAGAAAAGGGTTTTGTTTCTCTTCCCCTACAGTTCAATAGCAAGTTTGCAAAGCAGTGTTGAGTTGGAAAATTTTATTTACACTCAAAAATCATATATCTCTAAAATGTTTATAATTGCTAAGTAACTAAAAATAAAATGTAAAATTGACAAAAATTCCCAAAGATGTCAAAGTGAAAATGCCAATTAATGAATGTCATTATAACAAATAAAATCAGTAGTTCACACGTTTGTAATTTTAAAAAATCACTTATTAGCTTTCTCAAATTTTGAGTGCCTACCACAATCAATATAGGCAAATAGTTTAAAAGAAATGTGCAATATACATGTTTCTGATTTTATATATGGTTACTTGCGAAAATACCAACATCTTATTATTATTTTAATTTTGAAGTCACTACTAACCATGCAAGTTGTGATTAGCAGATGTGGGGTTCTTAATGTTTTTGTTTCTTACTGAACAATCTTTTGGTTTTGCATGTGTATATTTTTTTAAGTCTTTATTGTTGAAAATATTACATATGTCCTCTTTTTTCCCATTGACCCCTTCTAGCCCACCCCAGGCCTTCACCACACTGTTGACTGTGTCCATGAGTCATGCATATATGCATACAAGTTATTTGGTTGATCTCTTTCCATACCCACCACTCTCACCCCCACCCTACCTTCCCTCTAAGATTCTGCAGTCTGTTCCATGCTTCTGTGTCTCTGGGTCTATTTTGTTCCTGAGTTTATTTTGTTCATTAGTTCCACATATGAGTGAGATCGTGTGGTACTTGTCTCTCTGACTGGCTTATTTCAATGAACAATCTTTTGAAAAGGCAGTTTTCTTCTGAGATTGCCTCATAGGGCAGAAGTTTTAGGATTGCTGAGTGGTTTCCTATTCCAAGTCATGATTCTAATCTATCAAATACAATTCAAATTGTACATGACAATGAAAAGAAGGCAACTCCTGCCTCTATTCTTGAGCCTACCTTAGTTTTATGATATTAATCTAGCTAGAGATAGGTCTTTCACAATTTAGACAAAATCTTAGCCTGGACATCCACACTCCATCTAGTTGTAAAGATACAAAATCCTTGCAGTAAAAAACATTTTCACTGCAAACTCATTGCACAGAGTCAAAGTAAGTCATTCCTAAATCCTCACCTGTACTCAGGCCCCTAAAATGCTCCAGATTTAAATATTTTGGGCCATTTCTAGCCTAAGTTTGAGGAGCAAAAAGACTGCCAGTGAAATGGCGGACTGAAAGAGATAAACCCAAATCCTTCCCAGAAGTTATTATTCTGCTTTAGACTTCCTCCCCACAAATTAGTGAAATGACAAGCATTGATCACATTATCTTAATTACAGCATAACCTCTTTTAATATGTACACTAAAATTAAAAATTAAGACCCACTTGTAACATAAGACACAATATATTTAGGCAAAGGATAATTCTGCTACATTTTTTAAATACTGAGTATTTCAAATAAGCAAAACTTTTTTTTTCCTAGAGCTTTTACTAAATATACCAGATTTTATCAACATCTATACACTTAAATAAATATGGCAGAGTCTATAAAATATAAGAGGTGTTATGAAAGTCAGAAATAATTTTAAGTCACAAAATAGTGATAAACCTAAGCTAAATTATAAACTAGTTATTTCAAACAGATGTATAGCATACTGCCTAGTTTCTTAAGAAATATAACATTTATTTGTCAATTATCACTGAGGTAGATATCAATATTTATTACCATGTAGAAAATGAAATAGAAATATTCAAGGACATTTAAATAAGTGTAGTTTTGGTTACTCATTAAAATTATTCACAGTACTTGAACTTCCTCGATTAATGTTTTAAAATATAAACTATTCTTTAACCTGTCATTTATCCCAGTAAAAAGACCTAACTCACATACAAATGGGAAAATCAATTTTGGCAGCTAGACTAGAAAATAAATAGTATGGGCCAATTCTCTCCAGTTCCTCAGACACTGCTGATGAGATATTCTAACATGAAGCATTCAGTAAATTAATCTGCTAATGAACTCAAGAGCCAGTCATCTTCCTCCACCTGCAGGAGAGTAGAACTTCTGGCCCACTGACCATGTAAGGCCCTCAAAATTATTTGCTTTGGCCCTGCCAAGGCATTAGGGTGAGTTAATTAAATGTTTGACCAAATATAGCAGGCTAATTTTTAAGTTAATAATTTTGTATGGTCCATGAATTAGGTTATAAATATCCAAATGGCCCTTGGCAGGGAAAAGTTCCCACCTTTCAATGACCAAGAAAATTTCCTTCGCATTTTTTTATTATTCTGTACAAGACGTAAACACCTGGGGTCATTAGCATAATTTTCTTTTTTAGCACCAAAATAAGACATAAGAATAGCAGTAGAATCTGTGATCATTTTTAAATTTTGGGGCATAAAACAATCAAATACTTTAGTCTGAAAAAAAAAAGGTAAAGAAAGTTAGTTTCCTATTTCATCTATGTTTAAAAAATGTATTTATAAAGAAAACATGCTGAATTTTGTCTTTTTAAAGAGACACCAGAAAATACCTTAAAAATAAATGTTTGCAGTACCCAAAAAGAGCCTGAGCACAATGTTTAAATTACTGAACTACAGAAATAAAATAACTTCTTAAGTACCTTGGATTCTATCCCATCATAAAGGGAAGATTTACATTGTCAAGCTTCATTAGCACACATGGGTGTTACTCCTGAAATGTTTCCTTTATCCTGTAAATGAGAAAATCTACCCCCACGCCCCACCCTTGCACAAAAAAATTGCATCACCAACTGTGAAAAACTTTCAGCTGATACTGAGTTATAAGGCTCTCTCTCAAAAAGCCAAACTGTCCAGCTACTAAAGATGTAGAGCAATCTTCCTCCTGTCCAGGTTGTTTTCTAGAATGACACTCAGGTAATGTAGAATCAGAAGAAATTTAGAAAGAATTTAGTACCCTCAAAAGGATCATTAAAAATGCATTCACACTCAGATGTCATATCCACAAGCAAACATGATATGCTATTTTCTCTAAAACCTATCTCTAATAATACCTGTGTTGTTTTTATATAATCTTTGCCACTTACATGGCTATCCAAATGCACAGTGGTATTATTTATTATAGTTTAAATCACTAGATTTCTTTGTCTTGTAAAATTAAGAACATAAAGTGTACTTCCAACAAACCTTCTGAAATTTTTTTGGTTCTTAAAAATTTTACCCAGTGGAAATACTTTAAAAGTTGCCACAAAAAAGACATAAAATACATTTTCTCACCCAAAGTAACTTTTCTTCTTTTATTTTCAAAACAGGTTCTCTCATAGCATGAGTAAAACACTAGATATGAAAGACTGAGAATCACCTTTCTATCTAAGGCCCATGCTCACTCTCAGCCAATGTGTTTAACTCTCTCCAACACAGGCACTAAGAGCACTAGGATGCAACTGCCTAAACACATTGCACCTGGAAAACACAGCCAGTCTTCACCTCTGCTAAACACCATGCCTTCTACTTCTGACTTCAAAATGAATATAAGTGAAAACAATTCACTCTCCCTCATAGAGAGGAATAAAACAAATGTGACATTTGTATTGTCTTAAAACTACTGAGAAACACGGGCATAAACGTGTGTAGTCTGGGCATTGTACTTATGTAAATAGCAGAGGGTATGGTTTTAATTTGGTTGTGACACCATAAATACTGGCATATTGAACATGCACTTACTGCCATGAATTTTGAACTCTCTGTCTCCAGGGTCTGCTTCTGTTTTGTCCACATGCCAGAACTAAGGACTACTTGCCCATGATTTCATATGATCAGAGCTAAACAAATCAACTTTATTTCCAAGAGGAAAAAATAAATTATTTGAGTGATTTTTGAAACAATGACTCTTTCAAGGTTTTTGTCTTCCAGTGGATAAATCACAGCTGTCAATCTTAAAATCTCAAAGCAAAAAAGAAAGAGAAAAAAAAAACCTAAAATAAAAACATTTCCTAAGTTAACCAGAAAGAAGGGGGAAATAATCAAAAACAATTGAAAATGGCCTTTTGTTAGCCATGCTCTTCTTATAATACATTGGTTTCAATAAATGTTATCACAAAGTTCCCTGCTTAAGAATAATTTTCCTGAAAATGATAGCTTTCTTTTCTTGGTGAGGAAATAGCATTCTAAGCAGTCATCATTATAATTTTGCCAATAAGGTTCTTTGTACATTCATTTTACTCAGTCTAAGCAGAAAGATTAAGAGGCCCTCCCGTGTATCCCCTTTTAGTTCCTCAAAATGAAGCCAGACACTAGTTGCACCCCTAAGTTGTGAAATAAGGCATATGACTTCTTTAGAGCCCATCTATGATGACCTATGAGGACAAATGCCAACACCACAACAGAACTGGCTGTGGTAGATCTAAATGAACTGTTTTCACTTCACTTAAAAAATCTACCATCTCTTGGGGCACTAAGCTAAAGCCTATTCAACATTTTACTCTCTGACACTTGAAAATTATGAAAAATAAGACACATGTATAATTAACATTTAAGATAGAAAGGACCAAATTCCACACTATTTGGGGAGTTTACACAAGGTAGACATTCCAGACTGGGAGGAACAGGAAGGCTTTATGAAGGGGGCACCAATCAGATTGGGCCCGAAATACATAGCTTTGAAAATGCAGCGTGAAGGAGAGATAATGGTTACCCTTCCTTTTCTCCCCACAGGCAGTAACTGGTCCATGTATCCATCATCTGGTACCTGAACTGTTGCAAATGCCTTTGGCTTCTCTGTACTTTATAATCATCCTCATGTAAATAAATAAATAAACAAATAAAAATAAAAAAAATCCAAATTAGGTCATTCAATGGATAGTTACTGATGTATTACAGGCATAAAAATATGAAAATGGAGGAAAATCCCCTAACCAGTAGGTCATTACCATTACAGAAGATATACAGCCTTCTCCCTCAGACCTATGTGATAATGTCTACACACACTCCTTAGTATGCCAGTGTCCTTCCTAATGAATGCATATTTTTTCAATCTTATTTCTCACCAAACAGGGCTGATTTTTTTTTTTTCATAGACTTTGTGCTCTCTCACAAGTCTATGCCTTCTACTTAGAACTCTCTTCCTTTTTAGTGAATTTTCCTTATCCTTCAAGATATAACTTAAATAGTGGCCAAATGAGAAGCCTGCCATGACCTGGAAATGGAACATCTTTGTGTTCCTTTGGTATTCTAAGCAGACCTCTAGTGTATCAAAAGCCATTGTCAACATCAAGTACTCGAAGAACTGCATTTTGATTATCTCGTTTCAGGATATGACATGGCATTTGAAACACAAGGCACTGGATGTTTATTGGCTTAAAGTCACTTCTTGGTTAAAAGAGTTGCAAGAGCAGAAGTATAAAGTCATCTCTGTGCTGAACAGAGATCAGCTTTGTGCAAGCTTTTTATTAGAAAGACTAAAATGAGATTACAGCAGACTTAGGGGACACGAGGGCCGCCCCTTTTTATGGATAGTGTGGTCCTCAATCCAGCAGCAGCAGCAGCAGTGGCAGTGGCAGCGGCAGCATCTGAGAAACTGCTATAATGCAAATTCTCCGTTGCCACCAAGGACCTACAAAATCTGAATCTGCATTTTAATAAAATTCCCAACTGGTCTGTATGCATATTTAAGCTTGAGAAACAGTGATCCAAGCTTGAAGGACAGCAACAGAACCAAAATTCTACTCTAGGTAGATTATCTGGCATCCATCTCCTACACTAGTATTATAGGTTGGGGAGGTGGGGAGGCGCATGAGAAAAGCCTAATGTAGGAAAAAGAATAAGAAACACTTTTGCCTCAGTGTAGGTAATGTACCTGGGTTAGGGTAATGAAGGTGAGACTGCAGAAATTACAAATATAGATTTACTTAAAAATAGAAATGTGATATTCATTCATTAGTTTGCCCATAATGATGTGCTTTTTTAATCATTTTATTATACATCTAAATATTTTGGTAGGGAATGATATTTGAACAGAACAAAAACTACTAGTTTTAAGTTGTATGTTCAAATTTGGAAGTATGAAACTAAGCCTGACTATGAGAAATAGGGAGTCCTCTAAATATATATGTAGTTGTGATGCTAGAATGGGGCTGAGGTACAAACAAGATAGGTACTGATCCATGGCAGTATGGCTCTGTTGTTGGAGCATTGTACCATATATCAAAAGGTTCAGTTCTAGGTAAGGGTACATATCTAGGTTGCAGGTTCAATCCCCAATAGAGGCACATAGGGAAGTAGCCATCCTCTCTGAAATCACACTGATATCTCTCTCTCTCTCTCTCTCTCTCTCTCTCTCTCTCTCTCTCTCTCT
>JAAGEH010000014.1:5936787-6020779 GCA_011751065.1 Lasiurus cinereus | reverse complement strand
TCTCTCTCTCTCTCTCTCTCTCTCTCTCTCTCTCTCTCTCTCTCTCTCTCTCTCTCTCTCTCTCTCTCTCTCTTGATTAAAAAGAAACATATCATCGGTGAGGATTAAAAAATAAATAAAAGACAGGTACCAGACCAGGACAGCAAAGCAGGGAGTAAAAGGCTGCTCCATGAATACTGAATCTTTCAGACACATCAAAGTTACTTCCTGGCCCTTCCACCCCAGCTCCTTTCTCAGACAAGCTCCCACTTAGAAGCAGGTTTGGGGAGGGAGGGAAGATATTCTCAGCTGTCACAGTGGTAGTTTTAGTTATTCCAAAATACTGTGCAATTATTTCTAAATCATAAGGGTGGTTTTTTTTTAGCTTATTTGTTTGTTTAATTTACAGATGTTCTCCATTACCCCTTCCAGCCTGTACCCACTCCACCACACACCCCAGGTCCCCCCCACACCCGCCCACTATTGTCTGTGAAATTCTTTGGTTAATCTCTTCCCATACCTTAACATCCCCTCTGAGATCCACCAGTCTGTGCCATGCTTCCATGCCTCTGGACCGATTTTGTTTGTCAGTTTATCTTGTTCATTAGATTCCATATATAAATGAGATCATATGATACTGGTCTTTCTCTGATTGGCTTATTTCACTTAGCATAATATTTTCTAGGTCCCTCTATGATGTCTCAAAAGGTAATATATCCTTCTTTCATACATCTGCATAATATTCCATTGTGTAAATGCACCACCTCTTTGTTTATCCATTCATCTACTGCTGGGCACTTAGGCTATTTCCAAATCTTAGTTATTGTAAATAGCACTGACATGAACATAGAGGTGCAGATATTCTTTCTGACTGGTATTTCAGACTTCTCAGGATATACAGTGGTACTTTGAGATACGAGTTTCATTCGTTCCATAACTTTGAGGCGTGGGAAACTATGAGATGCTCGAGTCGAGATAAACTGGTGGGTCGTATGCAGCCGGCCGATCCACACAATTACTCATATCTCAACTGTTGCTCGTATTTCAAAGCAAAAATCGCTCGCTCGATGGCTCGTATCTCAAAAATCTCGTATGTTAGGGCACTCGTATCTCAAGGTGCCACTGTATTCCTAGAAGTAGTATCACTGGGTCCAATAGCAGTTCAATTTTAAAATTTTTAAGGAAAGTTTATATTATTTTCTATAGTGGCTACACCAGATTGCATTCCCACCAGCACTATACTAGGGTTCCCTTTTCTCCACATCTTCTCCAGCACTCATTTGTTGATTTACTGATGGTAGCCATGCTGGCAGGTGTGAGATGATACCTCATTATTATTTTATTTATCATTTCTCTGATTAGTGACTTTGACATATTTTTCATATGTCTCTTGTCCATCTATATGTCCTCTTTAGGGAAGTGTCTATTTAGATCCTTTTCCCATTTTTTTAAATTGGATTGTTTATCTTCCTTTTGAGGAGTTGTCTGAACTTTTTATATATTTTGGAAATTAACTTCCTAGCTCAGTGGTCAGCAAACTCATTAGTCAACACAACCAAATATCAACAGTACAAAGGTTGAAATTTCTTTTGAAAGCCAATTTTTTTAAACTTAAACTATATAGATAGGTACATAGTTATTAACTTAATTAGGGTACTCCTTCATTTGTACTGTATGTGCGCACACACTCAAGGGGCCAAAGAGTCGCATGTGGTTTGTTGACCACAGCCCTAGCTGATATATCATTGGCAAATATATCCTCCCATACAATGTATTTTTTAAATATATTTTTATTGATTTCAGAGAGGAAGAGAGAGATAGAAACATCAATGATGAGATAGAATCATTGATCAGCTACCTCCCGCATACTCCCCACTAAGGACCAATCCCATAACCCAGGCATGTGCCCTTGACCAGAATCAAACTTAGGACCGTTCAGTCCACAGGCTGATGCTCTATCCACTGAGCCAAACTGGCCAGGGCCCATACAGTGCATTTTGAAAATGGTTTCTTTTGCTGTGCAGAAGCTTTGTTGATAGATATAATCCCATTTTTTTCTTTGTTTATCTTGCCCTAGAAGATGTATCTGTGAAAATTCTGCTATGTGAGATGTCTAAGATGTTTCTGTCTATATTTTCTTCTAATATTTTTATGGTTTCACAATTTACAATTAAATATTTTATCCATTCTGAGTTTTTTCTTGTGTGTAGTATAAGTTGATAGTCTAGTTTCATTTTGTTGCCTGTATCTGTCCAATTTTCCCAGTACCATGTTTTGAGGAGACTGTCTTTACTCCATTATTCTTTTGCCTCCTTTGTCAAATACAAATTGAGTGTAATGGCTTAGGTTAATTTCTGGGTTCTCTGTTCTGTTCTATTGCTCTATATGCCTGGTCTTATGCCAGTACCATGTCATTTTGATTACTATCGCCTTGTAGTATAATTTGATATCCAGTATTGTGATACCTCTATCTTTGTTCTTCTTTCTCAAATTGTTGAAGCTACTAGGGGTCTTTTTGGTTCCATATAATTTTTTTTTATTATTTGTTCTGGATCTGTGGAATATGCCATTGATATTTTAATAGGGATGGTGTTGAATCTATAGATTGCTTTGCGTAGTATGGATATTTTAATGATGTCAGGTTTTTTTTTTAATTCTGTTTTGTTTAAAGTATTACATATATCTAATTTTTCCCCCATTGACCTCTCCCCAGCCACTCCCACCCTCTAGCTCATGTCCTCACCTCCCTTCTGTCAGTGTCCATTGGTTATGCTTATATGCATGCATACAAGTCCTTTGGTTGATCTCTTACCCTTCTCACCTCCACTCCTAACACCAAACTCTGTATCCCTTTACTGAGTTGAAAAACCACATTCTGGCAAAAATATTCATCCTGGAATAGGGAAAGATTTTCCCAATGCTCTGTAAAATTCTGGAGCAACAAAAGTATAAGTAGTATTTTGATGAAGGCCCAAAGGTGATGGTTTTTCAACATAGCAGTTCCATGTACAGGTTGCCAATTATGATAGGAAGGACTTGCCATGATAGGAGTTCACATAACACCTACTCTGCAAATCTATGTGGGACACAGTCCTCTTTGGAGCATGTATAAAATGCATGACAAGGTGTATTCTCTCCTTGAACAAACAATTGCTGTAACCTGAATCCATCCCCAACACATTTCAATGTGGCTGTAATGGATGCTAAGAAAAACAAAACAAAACAAAACAAAAACACTGTGTCATGCTTGCAATAGATGCTAGAGCTCCACAACAGAGAACTCAGAGGTTTGCAGTGGTTTTTCTCCTACCTCTTATGATTTGTAAAGGCATCAGCACAAGAAAGATAAAGGGACATTAAAGGGGTTATTTCTCATCCCTAAAGTCTACTCTCCCTTGCCCTGGATTCTGAAAGTACACATGTTGCTCATCTTTCCAAGCCCCTCTCCTCTAACAACTTTTCTAAGCCGCCCTTTCTAATGGTTCTGCTGTAACTTATCTTGCTTTTCTTTGAATTTTCACCCAACAATGTATTTCATCCCATATTATAGCTAGTTTTGTGTCTTATGTTCCTCTTTTTGCTATAAACTACATACTGAAAAGCAGCCACTAAGTCTAAATCAACTTTGTGTCTTCTCCATGGGTCATAGTTTCAGGCAGGTACTAGTATCATTTAGTGGTATACACCTCAGTTTGGGACATTTTTATTAGCTAGCATTCAACTAGGCAGAGCTCTGTGCTCTATGAAAGAGGTGAGTGAGCAACTAAGCAAAAATATGTGAATTGTTTTCAGTATCACATAGAATCCAATTTAAAGGCAAATCTTACGCTTTCCATAGACATAAGGCCATCTAGCCTGAAGTTGCTCATTAAAGAAAAGGAAATAGCAAATCACACATTACACAGAAACTATAACATCTACCATTGTCCTTTGTTTTGTAGGCCTGTGGAGCTGGAGTAGTTCTTTCTGCTGCCAAACTTCTAGCACTAACACTTAAAAGTTGCCAGTATGGTATGATGCCATCAGTTTTTAAAACTTAGAAAGGCTCATTGATTTTTACTGGTTTCTTACACAATCCACTTCCTTTAAGACCAAGGGAGCCAACCCTGATTGAGAGAAATTACAGAATGAATAAATGTTATGGTATCAACATAGAAATTATTTCGTTTCCTTTCCTCACTTCAATTTCCAAATTTATTTTTGGCTTCCATTGCCACCAGTCATCACCCCCAATACTCAGTGCCACACATTCTTATAGTCCCACTCACCTTCCTCTCCTTCCTTGGAACATTCTGATACAGCATCATACCAATTTCAGAGGAGGCAAACTAATATCCTAATGCAATAAAATAGCTTTCTACAGCAAGACAACCTGGAACAAGAATTCTTACCACATCTCAAGCAAGACAAATGAATCTCACAATAGATTGGTTAAAATAACAGTTTTATTCCAGGACTGGCAGAGTTACAGTGACTGCAAATTATAACTGTTGTTGGATTTCTACTTTACATGGCTGTAGTTATGATTCTACCCTTGTGAGCCAGAACAATTATTTTACAATTAGTTTAGACATGTCTGCGCCCAGAAGAAATATTTCTATTTCAATCATTACATTTCCCTTGAACAGAAACCAGTGCTACCCCAAACCAGGTCAATTCAACTCTTCACATGTGGGTTTCTAACCACTGTCCAAAATTGAACAAACATAAGTGCAAATGCTCAAACATTTAATTATGTTTTCAAACTGCAGTATAAAACAGCAATAATGGGCTTTCATGCACTAAACAAACACAAACAAACAAACAAACAAACAAACAAAAAACAGGCTAGTAACTTTATTGTCAAGACAGAACATGATCACAATCCTTTAAAACTTCATGCACACCCCTGAGTTTGGACTGCAGATCTATCACTTACACATCTAGTAAATGACCCAATTTGTTTACATGGCTCTGTACCTTTTTATGGCCTTTCTATAAAGAAGTTATTACATCCATTCCCTTTATTTTGCTTAAGAGTGTTTGAATGAACCCCAGAACCGCAAGCCCATTAAACAAGCTCTCCTCAGATGGACATGGTCTCATATAATTCACCACTGCCGGGGAAATTTTCAAAACAATGTTTGTAGTTTGGAACCACCACACATTCCCACACACCAAAAGTATTTCCTGTGCTTTATGCAGTTTTAAATTTTGGGGAGATATGTTAAAGAAGTTCTATTTTTTTTTCCATTTTTCCAAGTAAAAGTGAGGCCTTTGCACTTCTTCCAGAAGATTTGCACCTCTGAGTGTTTTGTTATGGTAGGTTGACCATTCAGAAATGACTGCAAACAAAGATAGCAAGGAAATGTGAAATCCAGACATCCTAATTGATTTCCTAGGATGTAAATGTTAGTTCTAAGAGGAAACCATTTGAAAGCAGTTAGTTTAATGGAGTGCCCAACTGATGCCTATTAAATGTTATCGGTACAGATTAAAGATAAATTTTCTACATTGAAGATAAATAAGCATATGGAATATTTAATTTCTAATTTTACATTCTTAACCATGCCTATAAACCTCAAGCCTGCTAATGTTCTCAAGAAAACAAAGGTTACAACCACTTATTTAAGGGTTAGCATTTATCAATGAAACAGCTCGACTCTCTCAGCATCCCTTATTTTCGCCAGATTTAGACATGAGAACTATCTACTATTTTTAGGTTATTGATTTTTCTAGGAACAATTTGTGATACAAAGTAAAGATATGCATGCATACTACATATCTATAACATACAACATTGTATGTGAAACTACAGAAACACCAGTGTGCCATGAGGTCTAGTCTCTTGTATTTTAGAGACAATTCATTTTCATACAGGCCTCCAAAACTGGAATGTATTTTTGTTTATAAGTAAAAATAAAGCCAATAACAACTTCATTCTTATTTAATAAGAAGCATCTCCCAATACCTTTATATATCTGCCCCACAAACATATTTCCAGTGGAAGAGATCTGTTTCTCTGGCCCTGGAGGTGCAGAACTATGCTTTCCAGACTAGTACCATTCTTCTTGTTGTTTTTATAGTGTTTACATATTTGTCCTTTGAATGGATGGAATTCTTACTGGTAGGGAGAGGTCCTTGTCGCCACCTGTTGCTAGTGGGAGTGAATTTATGTGATATTCCTAGAAAAATAACTTTCTGAGACTGGCACAGGAGAACGAGTGACTTTTTACTTGAGTGAAATTAAATCCTTGAGTGTCCAAGGTCTCATTTCCCACTTGGTCCCACCAAGGAAGAAGTGTAGCTGTAGATTCCATAGGACTAGAGTCAGGGTCAGTGTCCAGAGTTTTTGTTCTTTGTTGGGACAATACAATGCAACATTGGGCTAGTTTAGCTTGTGTTCCTTGCTCTGTAGTCCATCAGTGAATTGTACCTGGGGTCCGCAGGGCCACATGGCTATGGAGGAAACATGGGCGAATGCAAGGAAACAGAAATGAGAGCCCTATGAGCCAAGAGGAACAAGAGGGTGAATTCCTTTTGGGAGGTTATGTATTCCCAGATTTTCGTGAGCTTGCAGTGGCTACCACCATTCTGGCTGATCCCAGCTGTAACTAACAGCCACCTGTTCCAGTTACCCCAACTTCCCATGCATGCATCTATTTACCTTTTGTTAGACCTCCGCCCCTAGTGTTTTGCAGGGAATGGGCCCACGGTTCCTTGGAGAGTGCGAAACTGCAGCTTCCTGGTGAAGTTGCCCAAATGGCATCCCTATCATGTCCGGCCTCCCCTTTGCTCCTTTCCTATTATTAATAACTAGCTAATTACAACAGTATCAGTATGATAGCAAATCACACCCTAGTAGCAAAAGTCTTTAGTATATTCCCACAGAACACGCTAAAAACTCTAGAAGTTATTTCCTGTGTTCTTAAACCATTTGCACCATACCTATCACCATGCCTCGGGCTGAAAGAATGATAAATCAAAAAGTAACCCTGTAGGTTCCCCTTTTGCCATGCCCAGTTAGAAGTTTCTAGTAGGCAACTGAATCTTTCTTCTTGTTTGTTCACAATTTAATCACATTTTAAACAAATGTTTCTTCTTAGTACATTGATTTTAAACATTGCCTGCTGCTAAAAAAAAAAAAGGAAATTATAATGCTTTAATGATTTTCAATTTGCACTTCTAATCACCTCAAACTATGAATGCCTGCAGCACTATGGGAAACAGACTGTGATGTATTCCTCAGTGGAAAAAAAAATAAAGATAAATGACTCTTTAAAAAACAGATGTCCTTATAAATACCCAACAAAAATAATTGCCAGCAACAATGTGAGGTAAGTATCTCAGAAGTCTAACTTCTGTTGTTCAGGGTTTCTGATTGCTGTGGGGACACAAAAGGCAGGTGCCTGGGCCAGCTGGGCATGGTTAAGCCTATCTCCATCTTGCAAATAATGAAAACCTTAAAATAGTATCCTCTCATGAATAGGGCTTTCCTAGAATGCAAAGCATATAGATTAAAAAAAAAGAAAAAAAAGGCAGGATAGCTAGATAACACAGCCACCAAGATAATCTATTTCTTTCCAATCCTCAAATAACACAAAATATTTCTAGCCTTTGTATACCAGGGACCAGAATGAACTTCATTAGAAAAAATGATGCAGTTACTCCATGTAAAGGAATTAATTTCCCATAAAACTTTAAATTCTTTCTCTTAAAAGTGTTAAGGCTCTTTGCTGTGTGCAATGTAATAGCTTCATTACACTAATTCAGTGTGCTGGAAACTGCCTCCCTTTTATCACAATCTCCTGATCCTTCAGCCAGGCTCATTCTGCATGCCATCCATTTTGTGAATGAAGTGTGAAAATAGCTCTTTGTTTACATAAAGAAGGCAATAGAGAGTAGTGTGGACACAGGCTGAGCTGATTTGAGTGTAACTGAGGCTCTGCAGCCTGCCCTTCTCACCAGTTCAGAACTTCCAAACATGCCTAATGACTGGGAGAAAATTCCAACAATAAGCAGTTCACTACACACACCAAAGCAGAGCTCTGCTACTGCATGCCTGATTAGAAACTCATCAGAAATCAAGGATTTTTACTAAATCTGAAATATGAAGGCAACAATTCCTGTTGTCCTGTTAGTGAACAGCAAGTTTTGCAGGAAGCATCCCCTGCAAACAGCATTGGGGCCTTTGAATACATGCACCCAGGACACCTTTTAACTTTTTTTCTGCCTCTACTCATGCTTAACACTAGGCTCTTCTTGTCTCTCACTCATATACACCTTTGCTGGTCTCTGTCCTTTACCAGGCTGTTCCTTCTGTCTAGAATGCTTCCCTTTTTCCCTCTCCGATCCACTTCAAAATAAGTCACTTCCTCTGTGGGAACTTGACTCCTTCCACTTCTTTTCTAGGTAGAATCAACCATTTAGTCTATCCGTAGAGGATTTTAGAATCAAGCTAAAGCAACTGTGTTCCCATAGCACTTGGAGCACAGAACTAACAGACCATGAGATGAAAAACACAGGCTCTGCCATCCCTCTTGGACTGAACTTCTCAAGGGCAGGGACAGAATTGCGTTCTTCATGGCCCTAGTACCTGGGGCAGCCAAGAGCAGATGCTCGTAAATATTTGCTGAATAAAAAAACAATGTTCTAATAAAACATTAGACCATGTAACTCACGAAGGAAGAGGCACGTGGCTCCAAGTCCTGGCTTGGAGTCAGACCTAAGTCCAAACGTTTACCAGCTGCGGGACCTTGGCTAAGCTATTGGGCCGGCAAAGCCTTGCTGTTTCTCCTCATACCTCATGGTGAGGTTATAAAGATAAACTGTATACTGTCTGCAAACATTGAGCACCTGACAGGCACTCCTGGGGAGTCACTATTTTAAGCATTGTAAAACCAGAGGCAAACATACACACACACACACACACACACACACACACACACACACACACACAAAACACAGAGGCTCATTAAGAACTCTTTAGACCCATTCAACACTCCCCAAAAAAATGCATCCAAAGCCTGCCTTTTTTGTGTCCTTCCTGGGAGTTCTTACTGATTTTGTACACAGTGTATATAACAGTAATGTAAATCTATACCCTTGTACGTACCATTAAGTGGCCTTGTGCTGCTTGGAGGTGTTGGTTTCCCTCAAGAAAACAGAGGTTCACTTTGCCTCTGGGCCTCCCTTTCCCCCGCCAAAACCCAGCATCAACCCAATACACTTTATTTGATTGAAAAATGGCTCAGGCACTATTCAATGGGAAAAAAAATAAAAGTATAAAAAAATCATACTTTGAAAATAAAAGTGGAGCTAAGTTTAGCACCAAGAAAGCTGAATTTACTAAAGCCATCCCAGCAAAGATGGTTCGATTTAGAAATCAGGCAAATGTCCAGGGAGCAAGCTGTTCAATCACCAGGGTTCTGGAAATCACCACTTGAAGATGGCATATGAGATCTCATGTAAAGTCAGATCATTGATCAAATTGGCTAACCTCAATTTAAAATGTATGCTCAGGATATTAAAAAAAAACAAAATGAGGTAGTGAGACCAAAATATATCACTCTTAACAAAGTGGCTGTAAGGAAAGATGTAATTAATTTAAGTCTTCTTTATAATTTTTAGCTCCTTGGCCCTCAATTTTAGGAACTTTACAAACAAAAATTCCCAAAAGGTAAATGAATCCTGTTTCAGGCAATCTATTCAAGGCCACAGCTATGAATTTTCTTCCTGATGCTTTTGACTTCAAAGTGAAATCTGAACCTCTGTATTGATTATCCTATACAATATGGTGTAAATAAAAATTGAAGTAGCTCATGAAATCCACCCCCAAATAATAACAGGCTGTGCTTTCCAGCCTATGCTTCTTATCCGTCCCTATGGTACTTTCACCACTGTGCCATCCTGCTCAATCATATGTTCAAAATTATCTTTTTAAAAACCCTCCCTTATGGAGCTGTGTGTTCCAATGTCAACCATTTCCTTTATCATCACCAATTAACAAACCAAGATATTCAAAAAAACTTCATTCATCCATGAACCTGGTACACCTATTTAAAATAATGAATGTCCTATCGTGTAATAGTAACAATTCCAAAGGTAGTATTTCAAATAATTTGCCAAATCTGTCATATTTTCACCCTAAAAGACATATTATACTATACATTAGATTATCTGTTCCATTTAATTAAAATGATTATTTTGAGACTGTATTCTTTAGTGATCTTGTAAAGAATGTTTCCAAATCAAGTCTTACCTCCTTTCACAACCTGCAAAGTATGCAACCCCCTAAAATAATCAAGAAATGCTTTCATAGGAATTTCAAAACTAGAATTCTATTTGCCTAACTGGTTCTCATATAAGGAACCCTACACCACCACTTTAGCAGTTTAACAGTGTTGTATTCAACAGTGACCTTAACAATGTCACTTCAACCCTCTAAGCCTCACTTTACATATCTGTGAGGATAGGTTCCTTAGGACCTTTCAGTTCTAACATTCCACTCTCCACGTTCACTGCTCATTTCTGGCCTGTGCAAGTTATCAGTGAGCCATTCGAAAAGATGGAAGAAAACACACTGATTTTGGAGGCATGTGAGTCATTCAAAATTCACCATTCTTAATAGTCATTGGCCTATATCATAACCTTATTTTCAGCAATGATACTTTTAAGAGAATAACTAGCACCAGTTGTAGGAAAGCTACCCACTTACTTGGTATATACTCATCTAGAAACATGGCATATAGTTGACCTTTGAACAATGCAGAGTAGTTAAGGGTACTGATCCCTCACAGTAAAAAATCCAAGCATAAATTTTGACTTCCCCGCCTAGAGTCCTTTAAAATCTGATTCCCTGTCTCTGGGGAATGGTGCCATTTTGGGGCTCAGCCCATCTAGGTTTCCAGATGACCTAATAAATGTATAATCCCTCACCACTTTTGGCCTCCTGCATTACTCCTTCAGCTACCCTAACAGTAGTAATGGTGTATACTAACTGAAAATCAAACGGTAGAGGTGTCCTTTGACAATAAAAAAGAGAAATTTAAAAAAATTATCGCAGTTGGAGGCAGTGGTGAAAAACCGATACAAAGAGATTGCTTAATAAATGAGTTCCATAGAAATTATATCATTCTATAGAGATATTCTAGCTACATATATTGCTTCCAAATAAAATAATCAGAAATACCAAAATTAGACTAAGTAAAGGAAGTGACTTTTATTATGACTATCACCATTTGGGTTGATACAAATAGAAACCTATGATGAAATTTGTACCAGTCTTAAAAACATTTGTGGGAACTGGGGTGTGAGAATGTGGGTCTTATGAATCCACTAGAGGCCTGGTGCATGGATTCATGCACAGATGTGGTCTTTTGGTCTGACCAGAGGGGATCAGGACAAAACCAGCTCTCCAACAACCCCTGACGTCCAGATTAGGAGAGGACACAGGCCAGGCTAAGGGGCCCTACTGGTGCACAATCAGGGCTGGGGAGAGACTGTAGGTGGGTTCAAGGGTATGTACAACCCATCTCACTCAATTCAGATCAACTGGACCCCAGCAGCAAGCTAATCTACTGGTTAGAACACCTGCCTCCTGGTGGTCAGTGCACATCATAGTGACTGGTTGAATGGTCAGAGGGACAATTAGCATATTAGGCTTTTATCCTATCTAATAAGAGAATAATATGTAAATTGGCCATACCTTGGCTACATCCACAAGCCACGCCCACCAGCCAATCATATTAGTATGCAAATTAACCCAACTAAGATGGCTGGGGCCACGGTACCAGCAGAAGGCTTGGGTTTCCCCAAGAATGAAGGAAGCCAAACTTTCCACACACCCTGGATGGCCCTAGACTCCACTCAAGGCTACAAAGTTTCAGTTATAGAAGATAAATAAATCCCAGACACCAGGGCCTCTGCTTGGGTCACTAGGGGGTGTGGTTAGCCTGCAAACCACCACAGGCCCCTTGCTCAGGCCATCCCAAGTGCCAAGGGAACCTCCACCCTGATCTAGGACACCCTTCAGAGCAAACCAGCTGGCCCTCACCCATGCAACAGGCCTCTATCCCATCTAATAAAAGAGTAATATGCAAATTGACCATTACTCCAACATGCAAGATGGCTGCCCCCATGTGTTCAAAGATGGCTGCCCCCATGTGGACTCAGGATGGCCACCACAAGATGGCCAGCAAGGGAGGACAGTTGGGAGGGACCAGTTCTGCAAGGGAGGGCAGTTGTGGGCAATCAAGCCAGCAGGAGAGGGCAGTTAGGGGTGACCAGGCTGGCAGAGGAGGGAAGTTGGGGACAACCAGGCCTGCAGGGAAGGGCAGTTGGAAGAGATTCTGGCCTGCAGGGGAGAGCAGTTGAGGGAGGGGGAGGAAAACCAGGCCTGTAGAGGAGGGCAGTTAGGGATGATGAAGCTTGCAGGAGAAGGCAGTAAGGGGTGACCAAGCCTGCAGGGGAGGGCAGTTTGGGGCAATCAGGAAGGCAGGTAAGCAAGCAGTTGGGAGTCAGCAGTCCTGGATTGTGAGAGGGATGTTTGACTGCCATTGGGCCTAAATGAGCAGTTGGACATCTCTCCAGGGGTCCCAGATTGGAGAGGGTGCAGGCTGGAATGAGGGACAGACACACACCCCTGTGTATGAATTCCAGGCACCAGACCTCTAGTATATATAAATTGGTTCAATTATAATTTTTTTAACACATAGCACATTATCATTAGAATCCTGTTTCTACAAAAACTCTGCATGTTCATAAATAAAACACAATTTGAGCAGTACAAAGGGAGAAAAAACATGAAGCGGGAGAGAAGATAAAAAGATGTGTAAAAAATAAGTTTCATGAAGGATGACAGAAGAACAGACAAAACTAAGACTTGGGTGTCTGAGACAGAGCTCTACAAAATAGTCCCTTTGAGAAAAGTTTAGTATGGAACCCTAAAGTCTGTTTACAACTATTTAACAAGTCACATTCTAGTCCCTGAAGCTTCTTTCAGATCCAGGTACTTTCTGATTACCTTTTAGAGGTAAATATAGAGTATATCAAATTCAATGTAAAAGATAATGGTTGCTGGGGGACGGGGGGAAGGAGAGTTACCATAAAATAGAACGGGACTTTTTTGTCACCTGTTGTGAAAAGAAATATTCATTATTACATAATGCCTCTTCATTTCTTCAACTTCCTCAACCATCTCAAACTGAAAAGAGAACCAGGAGGAAGTGATTTTAAAAAATAAATAAATAAAATAGAAAACTCTAACAATCAAAATAAATGTCACAAAGGTCACACATTGCAACTTATAGACTAACTGGCAGGAAAGTCCCTTTAGGACTTTGTCAGAGCCTATTTGTTCTTCGATGCTATTCTAAAAATCTTGATCATCTGTTTTTCAGTAAAATAGAGCTTTAGAGCTGCTACCTAAAAAAGGGGTGGGAGAGGACACAATTTTGTTAGATACAGAGACATAGGTAGCAGAAGAGAGTTGGCATGGGGAGGTGAAAAAAAAAGACAGAAAAGCCATAAACACAACATACATGTTCACAGAAAAGACATTAGGATGCATTACTAGGGGAACATTTGTCATAGAAGTAAATGGCCTGTAGCCAGGCCACAAAGGCTTCAGGGAAAAGAGAACACACAATAAGTAAGGCGGATAAGGACAACCCTAACTAACACAGGGATATGCAGAATCTTCACTCAAAATGATTATAGAAGAGCACTAAGAAGCATGTTTCAGGTCAATGGAATTAAAATCACTCACCAATAGTGCAAGGTAGATGAGGCCTTACTCCAGCAAGAACTTTGTGATGGAGTCTATTTGGACTACACACAATGGATAAAGTAAACCTTGTTTTATTTTAGTTTTTGATGTATGTGATTCTTTCAGCTACAACTCGGAATGCCATCCTAGAACTTACTCATTCCATGGTAGGCATTCTCCTCTAAAATAAGTGCACGTAGATAATTGTAATTTCTTCCCATGGGTCATACAGAATGTATAGACCAGAAACCCTACCTAAGTCAGTGTTTTTATTTTTTTATCTCCTTATTTAAGGTAAATCTGGAGACCGTTGGTTTATATATGAGACTTCAGGATTGGAAGTTAGGTTAAGAATGAATGACACAAAGACAACTTATAATATTAGAGGATAAAGTGGCAGAAACTGCAATACAGTATTACATTAAAACCCAGGAAAGAAATAACAGTAAACAACACTGATCCCTCAAAACTAATTTGGAAGCCCTCCACATGTTCTCATCTAATTCCAAATATCTAACACTGGCTATAGCAATCAATTTACATTTATAACACATCTTTTGTTCTCCTTTCTTTATTATTAGTTTCGGGTGTACAGTGCAGTGGTTAGATAATCATAAACTTCACACAGTGTTCCTCCTGATACTTCCAGTACCCACCTGTCATCATACAATATTACTGATTACATTTCCTACATTGTACTTTACATTCCCATGACTATTTTGTAATGACCAGTCTGTATGTTTCAATCTCTTCACCTTTGTCACCCAGAGCCCAACTTTTCCTTCCTTCTGAGAACCATCAGTCTGTTCTCTGTATCTGTGAGTTTCTTTCTGTTTTCTGTGTTCGTTTATATCATATAACGCCTCTTGAGATACCAAGTTATTACTGAAACAGAGCAGGCCTGGCGATTTGATTGAGTCAACATCATTTAAGACTTTGGAATGCTCCAGAGAAGAGAATATCATTGGGGTGGAGTCCTTGAAAGCAGAAATGAACTACAATCATAACAGGTCAATATGGACATTTCATATTTAGCATTAGAAGACCTTTCACAAAATGGTGCCATGCATAAACAGGGCACATACCACTTTTCTATGTGACACCTTCAGGTGGGTTTGTATTTCGATTTAGACAATAATCTGAATTGAGGAGAGCAATAATATTTCAATTAAAAAATCAATCATAATTCAATCTGTGGGCAAAAATAAAATACACACATGAGGGAATGAAAAATTTGAAAGCCACACACATACACACACAAAGAGGTTCTAGCAAATGTGTTCACATTCCAAGGGGGATCTTCTTTAGCACCAACCTGTTATCTTCAAATCTTGGAACCTTGTGGGATAAAAATCAACCTGAGCATGTGCAGGAAAATAGCTCTATATTGCCCCCTAGTGCTTGGCTGTCCCACTTCTCTTTAAGCTAAAAACTACAAGGTGAGTAGTTCCTCTACTTCTAGTTACTTCCTGCTGCCAGCCTCCTAAGAGCTAAACATAGCCCAATCCTGTGCCCACAGATTAGGAAACAACCAGGCTATTTTTAGCACCATGCATCTTAGGAATGGCAATGGCCCAGCCTCTGATGGCAACAGAATGTGTGTGGCCTGGCTTAATGAACTCACCTCTCCCAAGGGTGTGAACCTACTCCCTAAAGTGGCCAATGACCCCTGGAGAACTCTGGAGCCTCTTACAAAGTGATCATGGAATGCGGATCACAAGAAATGATGACATGGAAAGGACAATGAGAGGCACAAGTCGCCAAGGGAATCAGGAAGGTGCCAGATGCCAGCCAGGCTTGATAAGGCAGAGCCTTAGGAGAAATGATATGGGAAAGGAACAATAAAAAATAGAAGTCAGAAGACAGGAATGTTGGGCATTGTCATTCTGGAGACTCTTGTCTAGTAAGAAGCCGCATGTTGAACTGGACATTCGTTTAACATGAGGAAGAACAAAGGTTGGTCTGATCTGTTTCCTGCCAAGGGTACAGCTGGCGCCGGGACCCCTTTGATCACTTTCTCCCAGTCCTCTGCAGCTCCTGTGATTACAGATAGATCCCTTGGCTGCCCTTTGATCAGCAACTCAAGCAGCCTGCAGGTGCCATGTGCCATCCTAGGAGCAAGTTGTAAGAAGCAACCACATGAACAACGGCTGACCAATGTGATACCACAGATGGCCGCCCATACAACAAACACAAGCAATGTGTACACGGGTCCCAGGAACCCTTAGTGAATTCACCTGTGTGCTCTGGGACTTCCTGTGACTTCTCAAAGATGAACACTGCAGAGAGTTCAAATGCAGACTTGAAACTTGGAAACACCCCAACACATAAAGAAAAAAAGTTGCTGTGACTTAAACATACAGTGCACACCACTCTGATTTTCTAGGTAGGCTGTTTGTGTTCATGTCACCTGGTTAATGAAGTGACAGCCTTCTTGCATTCGGAATGAATGACATACAAAGCATTCAACACATGTACATTTCTTTTCAAACGGCATGAAGAGCCACCACTTGTAAACAGGGTGTTTAATATTCTAATTTTAGACAGCCTACATTAACATTGCGGTTTCATGTGTAGTATAAAATTTCTATTTACAAAGCATTCTCAAAAATGACTTCATAATGGTGGATCAAGAGAAAAAGAGTTTAGAAATTGAATGATGTAAATCATATGAGGTTCAGAGGCTAAGCAAATTACACACCCTGAAGCTGCCCTTGGCTTTATGAAAGGAGCCTTTCTCCAGCTCTGTGCAATCCCAGCCCAAGGGAACTTGCATCTGAGAGTTTTCTAAACATTTCAGGTACACTTGAAAGCTGAAAGTAATTCTCATTTCCTATGCAGGATTAAGTCGTTTCCCGCACACACAAAATAGCAGTCATTCACCAACACATATAAATACACACCGCTAGAAATGTATACACAAAGGCACATTATAAAAAGAGAGAGAGAGAGAGAGAGAGAGAGAGAGAGAGCGCACAAGAGAAATGCACTTTTTTAATTCACCCTAAAAGTGTCCACTCGGCCTCTTGACCTCTGTATTTCCTGTCTACTTACTGATTAATTGATGCCTTTCCACTTAAAAGTGCTTCAATTAATGCAGCCGATACGTTTCCTGAAACAGCCCCTCCCGGATTTAAAAAAAAAAAAAAAACCTGAATAAAGTCAAACATGCTAAGACTCATTCATTTTACATTCGTTTTTAGAGGCAGTTCTTGAATTTGTAACTGGCAACGAGAGGTCCTGCAATGTGCATTTTGAACTGACGTTCAAGTTCGCTCGCAGAAAGTCCCCCCTCTCTCTCGCTCATGCTGGGGGCGACAGTGGCACTCCTGTTGCCCTGAGAGAGAGCCTGGTGGCAGCTCCCAAAGTTGCAAACTGCACGTCCCCTCCACCAGCCCGTGCCCCGGAACGCGGCGCGCCTCTGCCTGGGTGCAGCCCGCAGACACCCTCCGAGTCCGGCGTACATCCCACACCCCGACGCGCAATGCCAGCGTAACACACACACACACACACACACACACACACACACACACACACACACACAGAGCGAGGCACGAGGAGGGGGCGCGTGGAGGGGCGAGACTCACCGTTCTGTTCCTTGTTGCTGGACAACTGGAATTTACTACTCAGGTTGGACTCAGCCCGCGTCCCGAGCTGGCCGGCCAGGGCAGATGTCAGCAGGAGAAGCCCGAAGAGGAGCATTTGGCTGACTGGGGCGAGAGCTCACTCCCGGCGGGCACTGGGGAAGCCGCGACTCCAGAGTCTCTCTCACCGCCGCCAGGGGAAGAAGGCTGCGCTGGGGTGGACGCTCCGAGCCTGCTCTGGCAGCAGAGAATCGCAGGGTAGTTTCCACATAATCCCATCCAAAACTTTTTCCTAGAGCCCTCTTCTGTGTCTCCAGTTTTTTGAAAAGGATCAAAGCAAAACCTGGACCTGAACCAGTTTCCCAAGGTTTAAACAAATCCTGAGCTGTGCCGAAGTGGTGGGGGTGGGGGGTGAAGGCGAGGGAGGAAAGAGGGGGGTGGGGGCGCGGGGGAGGCGGGGGAGCGCCGCCGAGAAGTCACCGCCACCGGCGAGTGGCTGGGAGCACCTGTCAGTGCGGGGGACAGGGCCGTGGCGAGCACTCAAGGGTCGCGCGGAGCCGGCCTCGAAGCCAAGTCGGCGGCGAGCACTCACTCTCTGATCAATCACAAAGCTGCCAATAGATGCGGCTCTCCGGGCGCCCCTCTCCCCCGCCCCACCCCCACCCCCGAAGGGGGAGGGGGAAGAAACTAGGCGAGGGCGCCGCGGCGGGTCCCCGGGGCCGAGCAGCCACAGGGGTGGGGGGGGAGCTCGGGGCCGAGGCCGCCCTGGGGACGGGCGGAGGAGGGAGGCCGCGGGGCGCCCGCTCCCCAGCCCGGCGCGCCGCCTGCACCGGGTCCGACCGCCGCAGCTCGGATCCCGGCACCTGGCTGGAGTTTTCCGCGATCAAAGTTCACCTTGTTTGGGGTGCGTCCCCCGCTCCTCCCAGACCGAGGAAAGTCGGCAGCTCGGGGTCACCGCGGGGCTCCGGTCGTTCCTGGGGCGCTTCCCCCACGCTTCGGGCTCCCTGCAAACCTCGGGGCTTGGAGCGGCGTCTCCGCACGGGGTAGAGAGAGAAGGAGGCCGGGCGGGCCAAGGCTCCAGAGTTTGTCCCCTCCCCTTCTCTACCTTCCCCCTGCCGGCGGAGACGGGAGGAGGGGGCCGTGGGCCAAGCCCGGGCGGAGTGCGCAGCCGGCGCGGGGAGGCTGAGTCGCTCACCGGCCGGCTGCCCGAGAGGAAGGACGGGGGTCGCCGCCTACCGGAGGGGCACCCCCGGGTCGCGTCCTCTCGCACTGGCGAGGACCGCCAAGTGGCCGTCCAACAGGTGCTGGCACCGTCAGGGGGTACTGCAGGGCTCCCCCAGACAGGACCCGAAGGGCCGGGAAAGGAAAGCAGGCAGCCTCCTGGCTTCCTTTCCACAGGGCGCCCTTAACCCCAAATAAAGAGCAAGATGGGTGGTGAAGGGTGCTACAAAAGCAAACAGAAGTGAGGAAGAACTTTCTGCAGCCCTCTCTCTCTCTCTCTCTCTCTCTCTCTCTCTCTCTCTCTCTCTACCCCCGCCCCCTGTGGCCAGGATTCGTCATTAAATTCCAAGGGGATCCCCATTCCCAAAGGGCTTGGCCAGAGTTTCTGGGCCAAAGGAAGAATGGTAACTGGAATTCAAAGATTTCCCTCTAGTGTCCAGCTCTCTGAAGTAAGGTGGATAAAGCAAAAAGTATAGACCGGCAGCCAAAATAACAACATTCATCCATTTAACAGATACTGTAGTTATTGAATGCCTACTGTATCCCTCTTCTAGGAGCTGGGACTGTGGTAGTGAAAGCAGAAAGTCTATATCCTCTAACTTGCATCCTAGTTGGGCTGCATTAAATTGACACCAAGCAAACCAGAAATATCACCCAATCTCTGGTTAAGTCAAAGCAAACAATTCTATCAGGAACCAAGCTTCAGAAGGGATCAGAAGGAAGCATGTAGCCTTAAGGTATATGCTGGTATACAGTAGGAGTGGAGTGTTCAATGACTCTTTTTTAAGGAGTTGCCCTTCCTGACCTTGCAAGGTCATCTATTAAGTATTGAGGAGAGCTGCCCTGAAAAAGGATCCAGGGATGCTTGGGCAAGGACCTACTCTTACTGCACCAAACCAGGAGCTTTCTCAGTGAAAATACCAAACCTGCTTCCTGTATGTGGACACGCACTGAGACCAATCTGATCTCTCTGCCTGTAACAGCCTAGACCTATTCTCTTGTTCTCTTCTTAAAACTCTGCTCAGCACAGCTCCAATGTGAAACCTTTATTCAACTATTGCATTCACTCATTCTGATTTTTTTTTTCCACTTCTATCTTGGCAGAGCATAAGATACCAAGGCAAATAAATAAGGCCCAGTCTTTGACTTTAAAGAACTTCAGTTTAGAGGACACAGCTATTTTATCCATTTTTGCAGCTCCTCGACATGAATTGTGAATTCATATTTGCACAAGAAATATGTCCCAAAAATATTTTGTAGATTTGTGAGCAAGAGCAGAAATGTTTCCAATTTTAACAGCGTAATTCGACTTGTTATATAAAAGACATGCTTAATGAATGCATTTTCATCTACAGTCTTGTGCAGCTTAATAACCGGGTTACATTCTGAGAAATGAGTCACTAGGTGATTTCATCATTGTGTGAACATCATGGAGTGCACATAGGCACACCTAGACAGTAGAGCCTACTGCACACCTAGGCTATATGGTATAACCTAATGGTAGAGCCTACAAGCATGCATGGCATGTTACTTCACTATACAAAACCAAGAATAAGCCAAACACAGGGAGAAATGATGCAATTAGGAGATGCAGTAAAACAGGAGACTTCTGAGGCTGCTGCCCTCATAGCACAGCATACTATGTAATAGCAAACTTTGTTTTTGTAAGTAAAAACAGTCCGCTCAAAAAGACTGATTAAAGTGTAGTATGCTAAATACATAAACCAGTAACATAGTTATTTATTATCAACCTCAAGTATTACATACTGAACATAATTGTATACGCTATAGTTTTATACTACTGGCAGTGTAGTAGGTTTGTTTACTCCAACATCACTACAAACATGTTACGATGTTACAATAGCAACCATGTCAATAGGTAATGGGAATATTTTAGCTCCATTATAATCGTATGGAACCACTGGTGTATATTCAGTGTATTGTTGACCCAAATATCTTCATGTAATGCATGAGTCTATTTATAATATAACTATTTACTTCCCAAATTTTCTAATTTTGTAAGTTTAATTTTTTTAATCAAGATTTTCTAAATAAGTCTGTTGAATGCCCATATATTTGCGTTTCTTGCCCGCCCCTCAGAGAGAGAGAGAGAGAGAGAGAGAGAGAGAGAATCTGCAGATTAAATTCATTTGCTCTCACAAGATTATAAGGATGATCTCTACTCTTTTTTTTAAATATATTTTATTGATGTTTTTTAGAGAGGAAGGGAGAGGGATAGAAAGTCAGAAACATCTACAAAAAAGAGACATGGATCAGCCGCCTCCTGCACGCCCCCTACTGGAGTTGTGCCCGCAAGCAAGGTACATGGCCCTGACCAGAACCGAACCTGGGACCTTCCAGTCCACAGGCCGACACTCTATCCACTGAGCCAAACAGGTCCCAGCATCTCTACTCTTTATTTTGTATCATTTCGTATTGGCTAGAACAGTGCGTGGCCCAAGGTGGATAATAAGTAAACACTCTTGATTGACTGACAGGGATTTTTTATTGGAGTTCCTTACATGCTCCCTGGAATTTCAGCATGAAAGTTGCATTTGAAAAGTTACAGATGATCCAGAATAATACTCTATCTCTGCATTTTACCTCATCCACATTCTACAGATGGATTTGACAAGCCTCTTACAAATAAAGCCAGCCACGACCCCCAGACAAAGTCATGTCCATATTGCCTGGTTTCCTTTCAATGGACTTCCATTGTTGTTTCTTAAACTGCTCTTGCCCTTGAAAGAGTGGATTTCTTTTAACACTTTATCCTCTGCCTGTCTTCCTGCTCTATTTTAATTATAAACGTTTCCTAGGAAAGTAGGATCCTTGAAGTGAAAATAAATTTTATATAATCTGGAGTCTGCACAATTGCTGAACAATATATTTTTTATGAATATAGCTTTGCATTGGCCTAAAGCACTTTCCCCAAAGCAAGGCATCTGTTTTGCCAACCTAGAGAAAATAATTGCGAACATTCTTTGTGGTTTTCATGTTTTCTTAAACCTTAGCAAGGAGTGCCCGCTTGGGCTGAATGCCTGAAGAGTGTTGCTACAAATTTCTGTTGAAGAACATGATAGAATGTGCTTAGTTCTTAACAACATAAGCTTGGGGAGGCGTCACCGCTCATTTTTTTTTTAAGTGGAATAAAATTTAAAGCACACTACCCAGTTAGCCAGTCACTTAATACCCAGGAGGACAGGAACCACCAAGATATATTTTGCTGCAGAAAATCAGATAGTGCAAGCTTTCTGGCTCTCTTTTTTTCTGGACTCAATCCTAACGCGCTTGTGCACGCACAAACACACACACACACACACACACACACACACACAGTATACCTGCAAAATTATTTTAAGACTTTTCAGTCTTTTGTGGCATATAATTAAGCATAAGTTTCTGAAGTTCAGGCCACTCTAATCTATTAAATGTCCACTATAGTTCTAGAATGGCCAATAATCAACACTTATGTATACATTTAAATGAGGTCAGGGGCTGGAGATGTCGTTAGTAAACAAATTCAGTGAGTGCCCACGGGTCCCAACAGGAATAAGGACTGTTCTAGAAAGAAAAAAAAGTGAAGTAAGTAGTCTCTCTTAGAGTTATCCTTTTCTCTCTCCACTTTTCCAGTTGCCTCCTTCCTGAGAAACATATGACCTTGCTATCTCTATGTCTAGGCCATATGAGAATACTCTGTTTGCATAGCTAAAATAATTAACTCTTTTTCTTATGTTTTATGCTTGTTGATCAGTCATCACTCTCTCCCAGACCAAGAGGAATAGCTCCTCATCTAAAAAAGGCTTATTGTTGCCGAAACCGGTTTGGCTTAGTGGATAGAGCGTCGGTCTGTGGACTGAAGGGTCCCGGGTTCAATTACGGTCGAGGGCATGTACCTTAGTTGTGGGCACATCCCCAGCTGGGAGTGTGCAGGAGGCGGCTGATGGATGTCTCTCTCTCATCGATGTTTCTGTCTATCCCTCTCCCTTCTTCTCTGTAAAAAAATCAATAAAATATATTTAAAAAATAAATAAAAATAAAAAAGGCTTATTACTGTGGCAAAAGACAGAAAACTCTGCTAAGCCCCGGCTCTCAAAGGAGCAGACATGCTTTTTAATTTTGACTTTTGGGGAGTCAAGATGTGAGAAGCTAGAAGTGTGGGGCCAGGAGAAATGGGTGACAAGGACTGGCCTTCGTGTGGCCCTCTGAATTTTCTCATTGAAGCAAAGCTGCTGTTTTGAAATCATGGTTGAGTATGCAATTTGTTTTTCAAAAGTGTTTGTCTGACTCAGAATTCACAGGGAGTAAGTAATCAGAAAGACCCTCAAAGAAAGGGAAGCCCTAGTAACCTTTGAACTATCACCACAACAAAAGATCATTTCACTAGGAGATGGGAGACCAGGGATTTGGTGGGGCTTTACCACTAATAAAGAGTACAACCTTGATCTAGAAATCCTCTCTGCTCCTTTTTCTTTACATAAGAAATGTACACTGGATTCAGTCCCAATCCTCTTACTATTATGGAATCTTTTGATCCTTTAAGCTATTTCAGATAGTGATGGCAATAGTTTTTTTTCAAAGTAATAATGTTTCTATGATAATACATGACTAGAACAATGATTTCCAGCCTCAGTACAAAGGTGTATTGGTGGCTGTCAGAAAATGATGAACAGGTGCTTCTACCTAAACTTGTCCAATCAGGTAGCCTTTTATCTGTTATTATTATGGCTTGGAAAGACAAGTTCTACTGATAGCCAAAAAAGAAGGGGAGAAAAACAAGTTCAGACATCTCTGATTAGGGCAACTATCAAGAACTTTATTGAATTCAAGAAAACTAAATACATTATGCGTGGGTATCTACATTTTAATTTTTTTAAATATTTTGTTTTGATTTTTAGGTAGAGAGAGATAGAAATATCAATGAGAGAGATACATCAGCTGCCTCTTGCATGCTCCCCACTGGGGATCGAGTCCACACCCAGGCATGTGCCCTGACCAGAAATTGAACCCAGAACCTCTTGGTCCATGGGACAACACTAAATCTACTGAGCCAGTCTCCATATTTTAATTGTTAATGTTTCGTATCATGGTAACAACATCAAAAGAGGCAAAATATTGCCCCAAGGTTAGGAAGAATAGCTCTAAATGAGTTCTAATGAATAAGCACATAATATTGTTATTAGCCAGGAACAGATGGCCAATCTCCTGCTGTTCTATAGAATCACACAAGAGGAATGTGAAACAATTTTAAGAGCAAGGGGCATCCATAAAATTGTGGACAGCAATCAGACCCTATGTTTGGTCATATCCTGGTCAATAAGATGTCATTTTTCTCTCCCTTGAAATCATGTATAGGATATGAAAGCTGTTGTCTGCATTGTGACAAATCACAGTAAAGGGGTCAAGACACAGCTACAGATCAGCCTTCCTCAGATAGCGACCCTCTTATTTAAAAGGTCATGGGAGAAGGACCCTTTCACTTTGTGATCATTGTTTCAAATGCAGTCCTTCCCTTGGCACTAGCCTTTGTAAAAGTGGTAGATAGCCTCAGTACACTATTTAACGAACATTTAAAAAGCGTTGTTGGTTAGTAAAAGGAAAAATATGGCTTAACTAATCTAACACTAAAAGCATCCCAATTGCTTTTAAAGTTCCAGATAGTTCAACACATTTTCATTCCCCTTCCTATAGTTATTAATATTACTATTTGCTGTCTTTACCACTTTTATAGTAAGAAAGGTGCTTGCTCTCTTTTATCCTAAAACAGCATTGCAACATTTTTAGGCATTGTTTTGTTTTGCCAAATTTTATTTTATCACCTCAGTTTGCTCTGATGTTTTCCTCATTTCCCTGCACTATAGTCTCTCCTTTCTGGTCATCTGAATCTTCTTTCATGGTTTTCCATGAAATTAGGAAGATTAAAAACCCTTGTTTTCCTCTTGCAGGCAGCTCACAAGGGTTTATAGTTAAACAAAAGGCAACCAAAAAAAAAGTTAAAATGAAGGGAGAATTATTCATGTTCAAATTTACTTTTTGAAGCATCTGTCATGTTTCAGGAAATGTTTGATACCTTGAGATATATTTTCTTATTAATCTCCCCACCAGTCCTTTGAGAAAGGTCAGAATCCCCCCCCCATTTATATCAAATAAACTGAAGCTCAAAGAGGAGAAAGGGTTTTCCCAAGAGTGACACTATTAATGACAGGCACAGTTAATGTTGGACTCTATGACTTCTCCTTCTACTCCTATGCTTTGAATTTGACACATTTAAGCCTCTAGATTTTGGACGAAAACATTCTTACTTAAAGCTTTCTTATGTTTCTCCTTTAAGCTTTCTTCACAATGACTGCCTTCCCCCATGCTTTATTTGAGGGGTGCTATGGGATATGCAGATGACTTTTCATATGTTCTAGAACACAAAATTAGACTGCAATCTTCTTGGAACACCTTAAAATATTTAAGCCATGGTGATATGGGTTACTTGAGACAGTGGTAGTGACTAAGGCATTGGAAAGCTGGCCATGAGGTTGCAGCCCACCCAAAGCATGGGCTATCATGACTCCTCTGTTTATGCCGGTACAAGTTAGTCATCCATCTGATGCCTTGGACTAAACCATCTGTAGGCAGTTATTTCAAAGATTCTGTCTTCTTGTCTCTGAGGACAAAGGGAATGAATTAGCATTCTGCCTTTCCTCCTCATGATTGCTACTGAATTAAAGCATCAGGGAGGGGAAGAAAGACACTGTTTTCCCAGTTGCTCCAATTGAAGAATCAATTGTGGTTAACTATAGATGTCAGAGTCTAGGCTTCTCTTATTTATCTGATTCCAGTATGTATCAATCCCACATGTTTTTCATTTAACATTTCTGGCCTATGGGTTTAAATTTGCATCTTCATTGATAATTTTACAAAGGTATTTTAAGAATGGTTGGAGCTACTCAACAAAACAGAGTGCTACATGAACGAAATAGTGACTTGTTAAACCCTCAGGCAAGCAAAAGTCTTCAATTGACATTCTAATTCCTTAAATAAATTTCATGTGTGTCTGAAGGAGATCTGCCAAATGAAAAGACTCTAGTGGTGTCATTTTTGCCCCACTGGACAGTAAGTGGAAAAAGTTCTTTACTTCCTTTTTTCATGCATGGCTTTTTAAACATACATACAACTAAATAAAAAATGTGAAGCAACTAATCATTATAGCTACTATCATTCATATTTATTGAGGCAAACAATTATGAGACGACAGTATAGGGATTTGGTCTTGAAGCAAACGAATGGCAGATGGCCAGAAGAATATCACATTAGCGGACCACCCCTTCCACTCCCTACAAAAAAATGTAAAAATAGTTATTATTTTTTTTCTTTAAATATATTTTATTGACTTTTTACAGAGAGGAAGGGAGAGGGACAGAGAGTTAGAAACATGGACCAGCTGCCTCCTGAACACCTCCCAATGGGGATGTGCCTGCAACCATCGTACATGCCCCTGATGGAAATTGAACCTTTCAGTCCGCAGGCTGACGCTCTGTCCACTGAGCCAAACTGGTTTTGGCTAAAAGTAGTTATTCTTATCTCTCTCCTAATGGCTAACCTCCTTGCAGATGTCAAAACCACTGTTCCGCAAGAGCAGTTGACCAAAGTTTGACTATTGTAGGACAATCCTGGGTGGCAGTAGTGAGCAAACACCTCAGCCTTCTTGTTGCAGGTAGGAATGATACCATTTTAATAACCTGGTTATTATTTAACAGGAAAGAAGTAAAGCAAAGACTAAATACTGAAGGCATGCCATTTATACTGCTTTACAAATTTAACACTCTCCAAGTCTGTTCCCTGCTAATTGATGGGGACAAAGGCAGTTTTGATGTATGCCTATATAAAATTTTCTGAAGATTATTTTCACTGTATACACCCATAGTCAGCATTGCAAGTCCTCCTTAGGAAGAGAAAATTCTCATTCCTCAGAATCTATTTAGTTGGTATATGGTCAACTATCACCTAGTCTGAGAACTCTAGCAGTCTTCCTGTTTTCATTTTATTTCTATGGAGCTGGTGTCATTACTAAATTTTTAACTGAAATATTTACAATGACATATACTACAACAGCAGTTCCTCTACTGCTATTAAGCCACTATTAAATTAATTAACTGCAACTCTTTGAGTAAATATTAGCAGAAGCCTCATTTTAAAGATGAAAAACTGAATCCCAGAAAAATTTTGTAACTTGCTCAAGGTCACACCATTTACTGGAATAAGTATTAAAGCCAGAATTTGAATGCAGGTAGTTGGTTCCAGAGCTGGCACTTCTAACCATTATGTTTTCTTTTCCCCACATCATCTAGCACAGGGTTAAGTATGTAGTGACTCAAGAAATAACATTTCAACCTTTTAAAACATACATTTATATTAAGCATTTGGTGTTTATTTTATAACTCCATGGAATTCTAGTCATAAATATGTAACTTAAAATTCTACTGCCAACAACTAACAGTAAATCATTCTGATTTTGTCTGACATCAAAAGGATGGTGCCCCAAGCATACAGGAATTGGGCATTTAGTCAATGAAAACGTCACTATGTCTTACATTGAATACCCTATTCAGTGGCTACAGAAATGAGAATTGAATCTTCTGAAACCATATAAAGGAAAAAGGATCTGTTGCTCTTATTTTTAGCAACAAAACCTTGCCATAAAAATCACCATTATCATGTTGCTAGTTCTGACAACCTACACAATGTATATGTAGAGTTCCATGTTTAACACAAATTGTAATGTGTATTCAGATAAGTTTCTGAAAGACAATAGTAGAAAAAAACAAAGTCAGTGAGATGATGTATTATCCTTTTGATTAAGGAGAAAATTTGAAGTAAGAGACAGTTTCTGTTACCACTAACTTTGAGATGATCATGGACTTTACCAAAGTAGCAATCTGTTGAGAACATTAATGCATGCTGTTGGGCCCAAGAAGTTAAGAGGTAAGTAAAAATACATGATTGCTGCCCTCAAGGCATTCCCCTTCTTTTGTTCATCCAATCAATCTTCATTCACATTTGTTTTCACTTTGAATATAACCCAGTCTTCTTACATTATCTGCTCTGTACACAAAGGCCTTCTGACTGCCCTCTGCCTACTTTACTTTTATGTTCCTCCAGTCCTCAGATTGTCAACTTGATCTATTTAAGAAACAAATCTGATCATGATCCCATGGAGTATTCTAAAAGTTTCAGCTCTCCCACCCCTGCCTGCAGGATACAATCTATATGCCTAGAGGCATGATCTCTTCTTTCTTACATGCCCAAGTCTCATGCTCTGAGTTTCCTGAAACACTACAATTTAAGTATGCATGCTTAGTGCCTTTCTTTCTTTTTCTATGCTACTTCTATGACACATAATTCAATATAGAATTTATTCTATTAAACTCTACTTTTCATCTTTTCATAGCACTTAACATATTATACTTAACAAATAATAGTAGGTAACTATTTTAAAGACTTTATGCATATTCATTCCTTCATTATTGCAAAAAACATGAGATAGTAATTATATTGAATAGATTTTGCAGAGAATCAAAGTAAGATACTGAAAGGCTAACTCAAGTAGTCTATCTCTGGAGTCCAGTCCCTTGATCATCACTCTGCCCTCTGATACAGGGTGTTCTACCAATATTGTAAGACAATATATACTCTCAGTCATGATCCAAGCACTGAAGTCAGAATATAAGGTAACATCTTAGTCATTTACCAGTAGAAGAAACTTACTGGGTGAGGCAAAAATAGGCTTAAAGTTGTGAGTACACAAAACATAGAGTTTATTTTTATATTATTACTTATTTTTTATTGTATTATTTTTATATGAACAACTTTTGCCTTACTCTGTATGACAACTACCTGATAGTTATAGCATTAGATTCCCCATCAGTACAAACAGATAATAATTGAATATATTGAAGAAATCTGTGGTAATTAAGTGAGACAAAGTGGTACAACCTTTGGCATAATGCCCTGCATGATATTAATATGCAGTATATGTAATCTATATGTGTAGTTGCATTTTCTAAATTATGAAATAAACTTTGTTTTTGTATTGAACATTTCCAACATGTCTTACATTCAATCTCAAAAAAAAACTAGCAATTATTATTTTTCTCTCCAAGCATTGTTATTATTTCAATGGGAGGAATTTTATAATTAATGGTGTCTGAAAACAAAGATAACACTAAATAACTTTTTGATTATATATAGAAGACTTCCCCTATCTTTTCTCTTTTTTTTCACCGTCACTAACCACAATACCAGAATAAGGCTGTCATTCTTCTAATACGTATATCCTCCATGCAATTAAGTTATGGCAGAAAGTTTGGTTTCTTATTTTTATTGTCTGCTATCTATCCCTGTCCTTCTTCTCCACTATAGTACCCAACAATGTATGTGTAGAGTTCCATGTTTAACACATCTTTTAATAGATTCCCAATGAAATTAATAAAAGGGGAAGTAGCTACATGCAGATACACCCATGATAATGCTTCATGGGAGAAAAACAGAAGGAAGAACAGCTACTTCTGACATAATTAGGATGACTGGAGCCATGTGGACTTCATTTGCTTGCTTGGCTCTCACTCAGAGTTGGGATCTTGTAAAGGAAGTACTAAATTATGAAAAACATCAGTCAAGCTATACTAATCTCCAAGCTCACACCTACATGGCTATTATTCAGACATTTTTTTTTATTATATAAGTTAAAAAAAAAAGGCCAGGTAGGCACTTTCCAAAATGGAAGAAATGCAGAATCTGTCTTTTCAAAAATACTGATACAACATTTATTCCAATATCACAAGGATATTGCTAAGGCCTGGCAACCAGCCCATGCTCATATTGCCTGACTGGATTAAATAGAGTTAATTTTTTTGATAGAGAAACCTTACAAAGCAGATGGTTCACAAGTCTTTGTCCATTTAATAGTCAGGCCGTTATACCCAAGCTGTCATCATCTTGGAAAATAATTTCTACAAAAATATCTTCTTCATATTTTGAAAATATGATGTCAAATACCAATCTTTTTCTTTTAATTCCAAAGTTTTTATGTTACAGTTTAAAATATGTGTGTGTGTGGAAGCATATGGTTTTGAAACAATAATTGCCAACTGCTGCTGCCTGGATAGAAGAACTTTTAAGAATCACCAGCAAGAATGGGATATGAAATGTAGCTGTTTTATCAATATTTATATGTAGAATAAATTAGTGAAATGACAATTCATTTTGCAACTTATGTGCTTTGTGCAATTAATTTTACTATGAAATCTTAGATGTTAGTTTCAGTTACTATCTTAAAAATGAAGACTACCTTGAAGTGAACCAAACATGCCATATTATGTTTTTTTCTCCTATCTTGCATCAATTCATTACTTTAAAAACAGAATATATATGGAGATTTTATTCAAAGAAATAAATTAATTGACTAGTAGCATAGCAATAATAGACTTCTTTAATGATCTCAGATAAAGTATCAGTACTTTAATAACTTCAAGTTCATAAAAAAAATTTTATGTATCCTAATATGAAAATGCTGTTTATGATAATATTTTTTTTATCTCTCAGTAGGTTTCATCGGATACATATATACTGAAATGCATTTGCTGCTTACATAATATGAAGTTTTCAACCACTGCTCCATTTAAATGACCCTCATGAAACTGATCAAGCACAAAGTTTCATAGAAGAAAGGTAGCACGTATTGCTGAAACTAGAAGTGAGTCTCTATTACTAATATGCTTTGAAGGTTTTAAAAATGTTTTCAAATATACCAATTGTTGCTCCAGGATTAAATTTATTGAAGGACATCCTAGTACAAATGATAAGAGCTCACAAGTAGAAATTCTAAGTTCTATCACAACTAAATATGTGACTTTAACATGAACTTTTCTCATACTCAGTTTTCATAACAAAAAAAAAATAAAAGTGTATCTGGTTTATTTCAAGATTTTTCCAATTTGAACATTTTCTGGTTCAATAATTTTATTTTCTAATAGAAAGTATATTTTTTTCTATTTTTTCTTGTGGGGACAGAATAATTTCTTAAATAATATTTTTGCTTTCGAGGAAAATAATTTTAGTCCAGAGAGCTACATATACCATCAAAGAAATCAGTATTTCTTAAGAGACCAAGAAGAGATCATAAACAAACTTAGGAGGGAAGAAAAAATGTGGAATCTAAGAGAAAAGAAGGAAGCTTCCTAGGAAGGAAGACAATGATTTTATAATCAAAATTTCAATTGTTTAGGAAATAATTTGTTATCCAAATTATTTTTCAAATGTTTAACAATTTTGGATTTTTATGTTCCCTTAGTCATTACCTTTTTGATAAATATGAGTTACAAAATGACAATGGCCAATTTTGTTTTTGGCCCATGCTGGTCATTCTGTAATAACAAGACTAAGTAGTTAAAACTCCACAGAACACTGTATGTAAAAGGATAATGATTGATGGTGCTGTCTATTGTTCTCTTCATATGCAAATATTAATAATAACTTTTTCCAGAACAAAAGGAAATAATTCTTTTATCTTTACATAATCATGTGATAATGAATATTAATATTTCTAGGTTTAAATATAAATTAAAAACACTACAATTAAAATTTATGATGTTCTGCTGTGGATTTGTTGTTTGCTTTTCTATGACTCTAATGTGTTGTTATTCACATTGATAAAACCAGTAGGCACATAGAGGAAACCCTGAACCTGTTACTATGGTAACTATTAGACATCTTAAAAGGAGAGCACCCACCATGTTGAATAAATTTAGCATATAACTATATACCTTTTTTGTAATTGTTTTTGAGAATTAAATATCAAATTTAAAGTCAAATTTATGCCTCCTATTTTTCTTCTCAAGAAAATATAGCTAGTTTCAACAATACAGGCAAATAAGCTTGAGTTTCTATGGATAATAAACCATAATTGTTGTTTTTTTTCTAAAAATACTGAAATTATCAATATGAAGTCATTATTAAGTTCATAGGCTTCAAGACAGCCTGATCTGGCTCAAATATAGCATTGCCACTTTGTTGATATTTGTTTTTTTATCTCAGCATAAAAAGAATCATAAAGAGAAATTATAATAGGTAATGAATATAGGTGATTTGAGCATACTGACCAAAATCACTTTTAGAATGAGGGGATAGAAAAGTAAATGTATCTTGTAGTATTTCTTTGATTTAAAGTGTCATTATTAATATATTAGAAAGCTATTCTTTTCCAGGTCATGAATCATAATACTGTTTCAATACAGATGTGTTCTAAAATTTTCAATCCTTTATTTACACCTTTTAAAAAAACAAACAAACAAATAATAACTATGAAAATCAGGCACTATGCTAAGACTTGGGAAACAATAATAGATCAAGAAAAGAAAAGAAGCTGAGATGAAGCCCTAAGAATCTCTAATATGTAGACATTGGATAGAAAAGAAGATTTAGAGACTAAGAGCAACCTTGTGAGGTAAAATAAAAATAGCAGATGTTGTCTTGACAACTGAAGGAAAAAAAAGAATATTTTCAGTGGCCAGAGATATGGAATGTAGCTAAAGGACAGAGCACAATGGAAACATGGAAACTGGGTGACTTTGACAAAAACAGTTTTAATAGTAATTTAGTAGTTTTAGGAAATGGCAGAGGCTATAATAGAATGAGTCAAATTATGAATTGCAGATTGCTTTTTAATTTAAAAAATTCATTGAGGTATAATTTATATTTCTGTTAGAAATATAAGAAAGTTTCTTTCACTGTGTTTTGTCTTGTTAGTTGCTCAGAGATGTCTTTCAAAAAGAAAATGTTTTAAATTTGGATAAAGTATGATTTATCATTTTTTTCAGGGTTTGTGGGGTATTTGTTATTGATTTCAGAGAGGAAGAGGAAGAGAGAGATAGAAACACCAATGATTAAAATCATTGATTGGCTGCCTCTTGCAGGATAGTGGTCTAGCCTGCAGTCTAGGCATGTTTCTTGACAAGGAATTGAATTGTGACCTTCTGGTTCACAGGTTGATGCACAACCAGTCAGACAGGGTTTGTGGGATTTTTTTTTACATTTTATCTTAAGTCATAAATTTGGAGAAATTGACACCTTACTAATATTAACTCTTCCACTCCATGAACATATTATGTCCTTTCAGATACTCTCAGCAATGTTTGATAGTTTACCATCTACAGGTTTTACGTGTATTTTGTAAAATTTGCTACTAAATATTTCTTGTTTTTAAATACTATTATAAATGGAATTATATATTTTTATTTCTTTTTCCAACTGTGTATTCCTAGTAAATTAAATAATATAATTTTTGTTATTGATCTTGTTAAATTAACCTGCTAATTCTAATTTCTTACTGATATCATTTCTTTTTAAGCCAGTTTAAAATAGGTTTTCTATATTTGTAAAATAATTTATTATAACTGGTTTATCACCCAAGCTAGATTCTAAATAATGATCCTCAATTTCTCCTTTCTCTTTCATAGCTGAGGTACTGTTGATTTGATTTTTTAAATATTTCTTCAATCCATCCTCTCCCTTCTAGTCCTATTACAGTATTATTGTTGTTCTATTTAAGAACTTCATAATCTTTGCCTCAGCTATTTTAGCTGCCACTTGATTAGTCTTACTGTTTCTGGTCTTATCTTGCTCAAATTCACACTTCTTTCCAAATATGGCCATGTCTTTACTTCTTAAAATTCTTCAATTGTTCCCCATTACTACAAAATAATGTGGCATCATCTTCATGATCAGGTTGTCTATCTTTTTTCTTAATGATTTTATTAATTTTAGAGAGAGGAATGGAGAGGGAGAGGAATGGAGAGGGAGAGAAAGAGGAAACCATGGATATAAAAGAGAAACATCCATTGGCTACCTGAAGGCCCCCTACTTGGGATTATGCCCAGTGCCCTGATGGGGAATCTAACCAGTGACTTCTTAGGTGCATGGGACAATGCTCAATTCACTGAGCCACACAGGCTAGGCCTGATTGTCTACCTCTTTTTCTTCATCTCTCAACACTGCTGCTTTGGCATTAGATTTCAACAATATCAATCTGCAAGTATTTTTCTCCCACACATAAGGTTATTTCTTGTCTTCATTTTTGTACTTATAATTTTCTCTTCTCTTTTTTTCTCCTTGGCTCATGTCTATAAACCCTCATGTTGAGTTAGATTACTTTCCTTTGTGATCCCATAAGAGTTTGTGAATATTTCCATCATTTCAGTTGACATATTATGTTATTACTAGAGGCCCATTGCACAAAGATCCATGCAATAGGCCTTCCTTCCTCTGGCTACAGGCACCAGTTTTCCTCCAGGCCTTCCCTCTGTCTGCCTCCTTCAATCTTTGCTCCAGCCAGAGTCTTTGCTTGGGCCTGAACCTTCAGTGTTTGCTCAGGCCATAGCACTGCTCCTGTAGTTTCCTCTGCCCTCCACCCACCCCACATCATAGCAAGCATCCTGCCTCACCTGACCACTCTGTGCCTGTGTATGCAAATCAACTCACCATATTTGTTGGGTTAATTTGCATATTCACTCCTGATTGGCTGGTGGGCATCACAGGGGTACAATTTGCATATTTCACTTTTATTAGTGTAGATTATCTATATGTCTTTCCCAGACATTCTAATCCCCAGATTTTTGAAACAGAAGTTGTCTCACAAATTCAGGCACACACTGCAAATGTTCATTAAATTTTTGCTAAATGAATAAATGCATATAGATATGAACTAATATACAAATATATGTTTGAATACAAACATAATAAGCTTTACAAAATATATTTTGAGCAATTGTCATCCCTATTAGCATTCTTGACTAACACCTAAAAAACTCTTCTGTGTATAAAAAAGTACTTTTGGATAGATGTTCATTAAAAACAAAATTAGCCATATTAATTTATGTATTAGAAGTATAAATTAAAGAGTAATATTATTATAGAAAAGCATTCCTTGAAAGTACATTAATAACAAATATTCAAATAGAAATTTCTCAAGTTTTATTACCTCCTCCATCCCCATGTAAATAGTGCAAAAATTTCACAAATGTTTTTGATCAAATAACAGTTTTTCAACAATTGGTAGCTCCACTCACATGAACAGGAAAATACTTATTTTTTTTTAATTCAAGTCAAATATTAACAGTCCAAATCCTATAAATACATCCAAAATCTAATAGATTCCAAAAAAGAAGTGTATGTCATTGAGCCATCATGCACTTTGTTACCAGTTGTATGGTATTATAGGAAAAACAATAATATTATTTAAAAATTTTATGGTAAGCTTATTTTATTTTAAAATGTATATTAATCTGCTCACAAAATTTTTAATTTTTTTTCTTTTAAAATACTAATTAAAGAATTATTTTCTCTCATTAGGTATATATTAATAGATCAAAAATATTTGAAATGTATTAATAAATTATCTTCCACATCTTTCTTTCTTAATAATAACATGTACAAAAATAATTATTATCCTATCTAATAAAAGAGTCATATTCAAATCAACCATACCTCCACTATACCCACAAGAAATGCCCACCAGCCATGCCCACCAGACAATCAGAGCGAGTATGCAAATTAACCCAACCAAGATGGCTAGGGCCACAGAGAGAGCAGGAGAGAGACTTGGGTTACCCCTGGCGATGGAGGAGGCCAAGCTTGCCACACACCCTGGCCCACCCAGGCCTCCACTTAAGGCAAAAAAGTTTCAATGGTTGTGTGATCAGAAGGCTTGGCTCCACTCCAGGCTACAAAGTTTCAATTGTTGAAGATAAATAAATCCCAGATACTAGGTCCTCCACTTGGTTTGCTGGGGGGTGTGGCCAGCCTGCAAACCACCACAGGCCTTTCTCCCAGGCCACCTCATGCCCTAAGGGAGCCTACCCTGATCCAGGACACCCTTCAGGGCAAACCAGCTGGCTCCCACCCATGCAGCAGGCCTCTGTCTAATAAAAGAGTAATATGCACATTGACCATCACTCCAATACATAAGATGACTGCCCCCATGTGGTCACAAGATCCTGGCCCCATGTGGACACAAGATAGCCACCACAAGATGGCCAGCAGGGCAGGGCAGTTTGGATGGACCATGCCTGCAAGGGAGGACAGTTGGGGGTGATCAAATCTGAAGGGGAGGGCAGTTAGGAGTGACCAGGCTGGCAGAGGAGGGAAGTTGGGGATGACTGAGCCTGCAGGAAAGGATAGTTGGGGGAGACCAAGGCCTGAAGGGTAAGGCAGTTAGGGGTGACCAGGCCCACAAGAGAGGGCAGTTAGCAGCAAATAGGCTGGCAGGGAAGCAGTTAGGTATCAATCAAGCTGGCAGAGGAGTGGTTAGGTGCTGATCAGGCTGGCAGGCAGAAGTGGTTAGGGACAATCAGGAAGGCAGGCAGAAGAGCAGTTGGGAGCCAGCAGTCCTGGATTGTGAGAGAGATATCTGACTGCTTGTGACATTCCTCAAGGAATCCCAGATTGGAGAGGGAGCAGGCTGGGCTGAAGGAAACCAACCACCCATGCACGAATTTTGTGCACCAGACCTCTAGTCTATAATAATAAATGTATAATATGCTAATTAGACTGGACTGCTGAATGACCTTCCAGACAAAGCCAGGGCTGTGAGAGCCAAGCCCCTTCTACAAATTTCATTCATTGGGCCTCTAGTGATATAATAAGATTGATAGGCCAAAATTTAATTCTCACTTTATATATTTTGCTGAGCTGGTAGTCCATAATTTCAGGTTTTTTCAAAATAAAAACATGTACAGATATCACTTAACCACTAGAGGGATCACTTTTCTGAGAGGATTATTTTATGTTAAAGGTTTCCTAAACCTTAGCAAGCACTCACTGAATGCCTACTATGTGAATAACCCCAAAGCAAGATAAAGAAAATATGTGGAGTCTTATATGTTGACAGTCTTGTGATGGAATACATTTATAACTAAGTTTTCATGATAAAATTTAGATGTCTGCAACTGCAGGAACACACATACAGTTCTTGGGTCTGATCAAATGAATACTGAGATCATATTCTAGAATTATAGAAAAATTGTTGGAAATCTGACACTTATTCTTTTCAGAAGACAATAGCCACAAATGTTGACTTTAATTTCAACAATCAAAGAGTGATATTGTGATTTATGATGTCCGGTCTCAATCCACAGTTATTGGCTCACAGTGACAAAAAACAAACAAACAAACAAAAAAACAAACAAACAAAAAAACAAAAAAAAAACACACTTGGAATTTCTTAAGTGTTGAGAGAAATAAATGTATCTTCTTTTATTTTTAATGAGACAACTTTTGGGAAGCACTTAAAATAGGAGGGGAGTTTCCATATCACCCAACCAGTAATTAGGAGATTGAACAGTCCCACCACTTGATCTCCCGGGAAGGGAGAGGAGCTAGAGTTTTTAATCAGTGACCAATGGCCGATATTTTTATCAATCGTGCCTATGTAGTGCAGACTCCATTAAAAACAAACAAACAAACAAACAAAAGACAGGGTTTGAAGAGCTGCCTGGTTAGTTAACACATGGAGAGGCAGGAAGAGTGGCACACTTGGATTGGGCATTGCCCACATACTTTGCCCTATGCTTCTCTTTCATCTGGCTGTTTCTGAGTTATATCCTTTGGTAACAAATCAGCAATCTAATAAGTAATGTTTCTTTGAGTTCTAAGAGCCGCTCTAGCAAATTAATTGAACCCAAGGAGGGGGTTGGGAGAACCTCTGGTTTATAGCCTCTCAGTCAGAATCTGGATTTTCCACTGGAGTCTGAAGTCCAAGGGCAGGGTCCTTAGAACCTCAAATCTGTATTTGTTTAGTCAGAAGCACAGTTAATAGAATGGGATTGAAATTGTCATCTAAAGGGTGTGGGGAGGGGGAAAAGTGGGGTGCAGTCTTGAAGAATTGAACCCTTAGCCTGTGGAATTTGACTTTCTCTCCAGGCAAATAGTGTCAGAATTGAGTTTTAATTTTCTGGCACCATTTGTGTCTGAGAATTCATTGTTGGTTTGGGGGAGAAGCCCTCCCCCAGTTGAAATTAGGGTCCAGAAACCCAAATGACAAATATTGTGCCTTTTAGTAAACCTTAAAATCCAATCATTCACCAGTAGTATTTGGAGTATCTTATAAGTGCCAGGCATGTGCTGTGTACTGTGGCAGTTTAGAACACATCACCCCAAGGGATGCCTTTGTGGTATGCAGATTATTTTGAGCTAAAGGCAACCTTAGCTGCAGGCTGAAGAGAAACCCTGCCTCTCCTTGAACTACCTATAAGAACTTGAATTAGTGATCTTGCCCATAGTAAGCAATTATTAGAGATAATCTCTTTTGACCTACCCATAGGGCAGGACAAGCTTCTATGTACTAAGCATTTGCTCTTCTTATCATCCTGTAATGAAGTCTAAGCTCATAATATCGTATATACTCATATTCCTTTTCTAGCTTTGACCACTCCTGCATGTGGGGTCTCTGACTCTCATGTATTTGGGGTTCCCATACACATGCATGTATTATAGTTAGTTATTTTCTGATGCTAATTTGTTTTATCTCTATTTGATTATTAGACCAGCCAGGAGAACCGTGAAAGTGGAAGAAAGTCTGTTCCTCCCCTATAGAACAACCAGTGACATGAAGCTTTCTACTGTAGTGGATCTGCCTCAGTATCAGCCTGTATGTATGGCTTCTTGATTTCTTGCAGGATAGATTTCAGAACAGGGGTCCAGGTGATTTTCTGTGTACATTTAGTATAGCTGACAAATGAAACAAAAAAGGGCTTAGCATAGAAGAAGCAATAAAATAGCTTAGGTGGGGCTGTTTCAGTTTCTAGAAATGTTATAGGAAAGAAATTAGCCTAGGTGGGATTGTTTTGGCTCACTGGAAAGTCAGAAAAAAAGGGGACCTTGGAGACAGGTTCAGGAATTAGCCATGATGAGCTGCCACTGCTCATTGTTCCCCTGGTTGTAAATCTTGTGGGTTGCCTTAGAGTTTAAGAGATGCGTGCCTGTGGGGGAAGATGAGGGAGAAGGGAAGGGTATGGGCCTACTCCTGGGAGGGAGAGCTGCTCTGGGTCCTTCAGCTAGAGGATTTTAAGAGCTGGAGGCTTAGGAGAGGTTTTAGGGGAGGATCTCAATAGACTATTCATCAATTTTATAGGTGTGCCCTATCAGGGTCACAGTCTCCACTGATTAGTCAGTGCCAGGGATCATTAGTCATTACATCTGGTCTTGGCCACACACCCCTGGTTTTGCTGGTTTTCTGGGTCTACAGCTGAAATACAACTGAGGCCTAGATGTTATATCAAGGGAGGGAAGATCAAGGAAAGGTCTGAACCCCATGACCAGTAATATATCAGAGGAGGAAAGGCTACCCTGAGGGTGAGGCCAGAAACCGGTTTTACCTGTTGCTAGACACCCAGAGCTTTCTGCCCTGGTGACTTTCTGATCTGTCTGTTAAGTTAGTTGGCCAGTTTGTTCAGCTACCTGTCTCAGTTTCCCCATTCCACTTGCCAAAGAATTTCCCTAATTTCTTATTTATACAGAGCCTGGGGGCAGGTGGAAGAGTTGGACACTTTATCATAATATACCAATTTCTGTTAGATAAAAGAAGTGTGTATCTGTAGAACATAGAAAGGAAACTTAACCTAGATCAGGGGTGGGAGTTAAGGGGTAGGGAACAAGGTGGTTTTCCTAGAGGGGGGTACTTCTAAGTAGAGAAGTAATAGGAGATAATTTAATAAATATGGGTGATAAAAAAAATTCTCATCAGAAAAACAAATGATGTGTTAGGACCTGAAGGCAAGAAAGAACATGGCTTATTGAGGATACTGAGACAAAGATATGAAGTTCTTTGGTGTTTTTTATTTTTTACTTTTTCTTTATTGATTAAGGTATTACATATGTGTCCTTATATGCAGTTTTATTGGTTCTTGAAGAAAGGATAGGGTCAACATTAAATGTGAGAAGGTAATGCCTAATTTAGCATTGGAAAGGAGTAGAAAGAATGACTTGATTTAAATGGTATTTAGGAAAATATGTCAGGTGCAGTGTGGAAACTGAATTAGAGAAGGCTCAGATAGGATAGATAGATATTTTGATCCATACAAAGTCCAAAAGAGGCAGAGATTGCTTGAGTGCTCCATTTTCTGTCTCCATGGGTCCTAGTTCGGTGTCCAGACTAGGGGCCCTGGTTCTAGGGTGCAACTTATAGCAAGTAATTCTCTCAACCTCCCTTTTAATCTCTTTTTCGACCCATTCCCCAAATATCTCAATTCCTTCAAGAGCAGCACTCCTGGCCTTCAGTTATGTCTTTCCCTCTTCCTATCCCCAACCTTCCAGCTTGGTGAAGGAGGAGGGGAAGGAGGAAAAGAAGGAGTTAAAACTGAGAATTTCAAAATCATCTAGCCTCTATGCAGACTATTTCAAAGAAAATGAGATTTAGAAGTCAAATTTAATCTCTGGTTATCACACCTTCTACAATATGTGGTTCCAGTATCACACTAAACAAGTATGTGTGTTCTTCAACCTTCAATTTATTTTTTTAAAATATCCTCTTAATGATATTTTCTTTCTTTCTTCTTTTCTTTTCTTTCCTTTATTTTATATTCTTTTTGTTAATCCTCACTGGAAGGTATTTTTCCATTAATTTTTAGGGGAAATAGAAGAGAGAAGGATAGACAGAGAGAAATATTGATATGAGAGAAATAAACTGGTTGCCTCCTTCACGAGCCCTGACCAGGGCCAGCACCAGGAAGGAGCCTGCAACCCAGAGACATGCCCTTGCCCTGAATTGATCCTGGGACCCTTTGGTTTGCAGGCTGATGCTCTATTCACTGAGCCAAACCGACTAGGGCAATATTTTATGTTTTTCTTCCTAATTCCTTATTTGTGTCCCAGACTGGAAGTAGAGAGAATGGGGTATCATTGGTGAAAGATGTGGTTAGGAGAAAAATATTCCAGCCATGTGTCAACATATGAGATGAAGTAATGTTCTTAAATAACTAATGCCCAACATTTATTATACTTTCTATTTCAAAAGACAAAGACAGGAAAGAGAGAAGACTTGCATTTCTTACTAGACCGAAAAAAAAATTTCTTTGACAATTTGAAAAACTATGATTTCTGTATTAAGTGAATGATACAAAATTCAAATCACAGAACAGGCCATTTTATTACCCGATCTATACAAACTATGCAGAGTGACCAGGAATAAATAGCTTATGTTTGGAAAGGAAAGTTGGCTGTGACAACTGAAACAGGTTCATGAAATGAGCTGCATTTGGTGGGATGTAAGCTGAAAACAATGTATTTCCTCCTACCTTGGCCAGGTATGGCTCAGTGGTTGATCATCTACCTATGAACCATGAGGTCAAGATTCTCTATCAAGGTACATGCCCAGGTTGTGGGCTCCATCTCCAATAGGGGGCTTGAAGAAGGAAGCCAATCAATGATTCTCTATGATCATTGATGTTTCTATCTCTCTCTCCCTCTCTTTGCCTCTCTGAAATATATATTATTACAAATTTTTTTTTTCTTCCCACCTCAGCTCTAGAGACCTGCCTTTTGGACTTCTCTCTCCTGCTTCTACACAACATATTGGGCAGAGGCCCCAGCCTCCCAGGCCTTTTAGATATGACTACAATCTCACTTTTAGTTATTATAATTTTGCTCCAGGTTTAATGTCATAATTTTAATCTCTCAAAGCTTCTCCCTGTCCCAGTTTAGACCCCGCCCATGAATTCTGCAATTTAGCATGGGGGTGACTAGGTTGCCCCAGAGGAGCAGTCGCTGTTGTAATGTTCCTTCCCCATGACTCATACCTGGCTACCTTCCAGGCCATTGCCTCTGGCATTGGGAAATATTACACTTCTTTTGCCCACCAAATTCTTAAGGATTGGCCACTCCCCTGGCTGCCACAATCTTTGCTCTGATTTTCAGTAACTCCAACTCTGGACTTTGACTTTCCCAGGAAAGCATCAAACTTACAACCAAACACTCATCCACAAAACCCCAGGGATCACAAACTCCCAAGTACTTTGCCACTGTATTTGGAGACAGGTCCTGAGTTTCTGTAGTTTTGTGAGCATTCAGCGGGGTACAGTGATGTATTTCTGTGTATCTGGCAAGCTGACAAGCACTCCATTCTCTACAAGTGACTATCTTAAATCCCCCATATTAAGGCTTCTTATACTTTGTCCTTAGCTTTGGGGCCAGAGCCAAAACTCCCAGACAATACAAAAAAAAGCCTAATCTTAACATCTGGCTACAAAAAGAAGACTTACAGTAACTTTAGAAGAGCACATTTGTGATGGTGCTAGTGTTTCAGGAGCTCCTATCCACATACACAACCAGAATTGAATTGAATTATGAAATTAGTAACTCTGCATTGAATTCTTCCACCAGCATCTAGTCCAATTGCACAGCCAATTATTTAATCAACAGTAGAAGATCCTTAAGAAATTTTGTCCAAACTCTATTTGAATACCCCTGAAGACAAATTTCTATATCTCAAAGCTGACAAAAACATTTCTATATTATTCTAATTGTTGGCAAGTTTTAATTTACAGTGAGTCCAAATTAACCTCTCAGTAAATTTTACCCTTTTTAATTTTTTTTTTTACCTGCTGAAAACTCACAAAATTTGATCAGTCCCTTTCCTACACAGTAGCCTTTTAGGTTTTGTAAGAACAATGATCATTTATTTTCTTTTTTTTTTAAATATGTATTTCTATTGATTTTAGAGAGGAAGAGGGAGAGATCAAAACATCAAGATGAGAGATAATCATTGATTGGCTGCCTCCTGCAAGTCCCACATTGGGGATCAAGCCCGAAACCTGGGCATGGGCTCTAACTGGGAATTGAACCATGACCTTCTGGCCCATAGGTCGATGCTCAATCAGTGAGCCGCATTGGCTGGGCCATCATTTCATTTTTAGATTATTTTTTTCTAATCCAAATTTTCCCCAATTTTTTACCTAATCATTGTATGGCAGGTTTTGCTGTTTTCTTACTACTTGCCTCTTCTCTTGTTATTTGTCTTTTTTTCTAATATCTACTAACAGTATGGTAATCAGAATTTATAATAAATCCAGGAATAATAAAAATAGGCATACATTTCTAGTAGAGTTAACTTTCAAACAAGGGTAAAATTATGACTCTCCAAGAGACATAAAAATGAATATATGTTAAAGATTTCATTAACCTCATAATCAATGAGGGAAGCAGGCAGATATAGCTGGTTCAAAAGAAAATTCAAAGAATGGACACATTTATTAGATCAGGAAAATTGAAATGATTGTGCAAATGGAGGCAAAAATGTTTGTTTGTTTGTTTTTTCCACAATGTGGGGGATTATCAATTGAAGCTCTACTGGACAGGACAGAATTTGCATCTACAATATATGGAGTTGTAAAATAACTTTCATAATTTTCCTTGAATCTGTATCATATAATCCAGAGGGTGTCCTCAAGTCTCCACGATGCACAATTTTCCATGGAAGCACAGATTTTTTTTTTCTTACACTTCTGTCGCTCTACTATTTTTCTTTGAATTTAGCAAAATAATGATAAATATAGAACCAAACCCTGGTTTAATCATAAAACTGCCATTTAACATTTTAAAAAGTTGCTTCATATTTCCAAGGATTAATAGGTGATCTCAGGAAATACTGAGGTTACCCTAATTTACTTAAGAGAAAGAAAAGGTAAGCATTGAAAGTATGTTTGACCTTCTGTGGGTATATCTTAAATGAGATTGACATCAGTGGTTTGCTAACTTTTCTACCTCCCTCACCCCTGCCACTGCCAAATTTTCAACCTTACATAGTGTTTGAATTATTAGTTCCAAACCAGTTAATAAATTCAAGTTAATTCAACAAATGCCAACTAAATTCACAAACCTGATAAATATATCCAAAAAAAGGAAATAAATGTAGACTTGTTTATAGAGAAATTGTAGTCTCATTGAACAGAGCAAGGGGAACACAAGTATAGATCCTATATAATAAAAGGGTAATAAGTAAATCGACCAATAGGCGGAACGACCAGTCGCTATGATGCACACTGACCTTTAGGGACAGACGTTCATTGTAGGAGCTGCCCCTAGTGGTCAGTGTGCTCCCACAGGGGGAGTGCTGCTCAAACAGAAATCCAAAAGCTGGGCTCACAGCTGGCGAGCTTAGCAGCAGTGGCACAGCAGGGCTAAGAATATACAACTGCCTGTTTAGGCCCACTCCCCCTAAGCCATTAGTTGGATATCCCCCAAGGGCTCCCTGGACTATGAGAGGGTATAGGCCAGGTTGAGGGGGACCACCCCTTCCACCCCCCAGTGCATAAATCTCAAATCTCATGCACCAGGCCTCTAGTACAAGACAAAACATAACTAATTTAAAGGTAAATAAGCTATTGGATTTTTTATTTTATTTTTATTTTTAGACTGTCCCTGAATATTTTTCTTTTTGTTTATTGTTTAAAATATTACATATATTAGTACATATATCTCCTCTTTTCCCCCCATTGACCTTTCCCCAGCCTCTCCTGCCCCATCGCATTCCCTCATCCCACCCCCACAGTGTTTTTGTGTCCATTGGTTGTGGTTATATGCATGCATACAAGTCCATTGTTTGATCTATTTCCCTCCTTTCTCAACACTCCCCAGCCTTCCTGCTGTAATTTGACAGTCTGTTTGGTGTTTTGCTGCCTCTGTATCTATTTTTTTTATTCATTAGGTTATAAAGTTCTTTATTTTGCATAAATGAGATTATGTGATATTTTTCTTTCATTGCCTGGCTTATTTCACTTAACATAATGCTTTCCAGGTCCATCCATGCTGCTGCAAATAGTAAGAATTCCATCTTTTATATAGTAGCATAGTATTCCATTGTGTGGATTTACCATAATTTTCTAATCCAATCATCTGCTAATGGGCATTTAGGTTGTTTCAAATCTTAGCTATGGTGAATTGTGCTGCTATGAACATAGGGGTGCATATATCCCTTCTGATTTATGTTTCTAGTTTCTTGGGATACAATCCTAGAAGTGGGATTACTGGATCAAATGGGAGCTCCATTTTTAGTTTTTTGAGGAATCTCAATAATGTTCTTCACAGTGGCTGTACCAGTGTGCATTCTCACCACCAGTGCATGAGGGTTCCTTTTTCTCAACATCCTCACCAGCAATTTTCATTTGTTGATTTGTTGATGGTTGCCATTCTGACAGGTATGAGATGGTACTGAATTGTCGTTTTGATTTGCATATCTCAGATAATTAGTAACTTTGAGCATGTTTTCATATGTCTCTTGGCCTTCCATCTGTCTTCTTTTGAAAACATTCTATTTAGTGCAATTGCCCAATTTTTTTATTGGATCATTTATCTTCCTTTTAAGTTGTATAAATTGTATAAATTGCCTGTAGATGTAGAAGATTAAGCCTTTATCAGTGATAACATTTGTAAATATGTTCTCTGACACAGTGGACTTGTTTTGTTGATGGTTTCTTTTTCTATGAAAAAAGCTTTTTACTTTGATGTAGTCCAATTTGTTTATTTTCTCTTTAGCTTCCATTGCCCTAGGAGGGGTATCGGTGAAGAAATTTCTTTGGCCTATGTCTGAGATTTCTCTGCCTATGGATTCATCTAGTATTTTATGGCTTCCCATCTTATCTTTAAGTCCTGTATCCATTTGAAGTTTATTTTTGTGTATGGTGTAAGTTGGTGGTCTAGTTTCATGTCTTTGCTTGTATCTGTCCAATTTTCACAACAACATGTTCATACCTCCTTTATAAAATATTAATTGAACATAGTGGTTTGGGGCAATATCTGGATTCTCTATTCTATTCCATTGGTCTGTACATCTGTTCTTGTGCCAGTACCAGGCTGTTTTGAGAATAGTGGCTTTGTAATACAGTTGAAATCTGGTATTGAGATCCCACCTACTTTATTTTTCTTTCTCAGGATTTCTGTGTCTATTCAGGGTCTTTTTTTATTCTAGATGAATTTTTGGAGAGTTATTTCTACGTCTGTGAAATATGCCATTGGTATTTTAATTGGGAGTGCATTTAATCTATAGATTGCTTTGGGTAATATGGACATTTTAATGATGTGGATTCTCCCAATCCATGAACATTGTATATTCTTCCATCTGTCTTCTTCTTCTTCTTCTTCTTCTTCTTCTTCTTCTTCTTCTTCTTCTCTCTCTCTCTCTCTCTCTCTCTCTCTCTCCCTCTCTTGCTCTCTCTCTCTCTGTCTCTCTTTCTCTTTTTGTCTTGTCGATTTCTGCAGATCGGTCTTTTACTTCTTTAGTTAAGTTTATTCCTAGGTATCTTAATTGTTTTTGTGTGATGGTAAATTGGATTGCTTTTTTAGTTTCTCTGTCTGTAAGTTCACTCTTGGTATATAGAAAGCCATAGATTTCTTGGCATTAATTTTGTATCCTGCTATATTACTGAATTCATTGATTAAGTCTATTATTTTGTGGATGGAGTCTTTTGGGTTTTTTATGTAGAATATCATGTCATCTGCAAATAAAGACAATTTTACTTTTTCTTTTCCAATTTGGATGCCTTTTATTTCTTCTTTTCTAATTGCAATGGGTAATATTTCCAGTAGGAATGGTGAGAGTGGGCATCCCGGTCTTGTTCCTATTCTTAGGGAAAATGGTTTTAGTTTTTGCCGATCAATAAGATTTTAGCTGTGGATTTGTCATATATGGCTTTTATTATGTTGAGGTATGATCCTTCTATTCCAACCTTGATAATAGTTTTTATCAAGAAAGGGTGTTGGATTTTTTTTTAATATATTTTTATTGATTTTTCACATAGAGGAAGGGAAAGGGACAGAAAGCCAGAAACATCAATGAGAGAGAGACATTGATCAGCTGTCTCCTGCAGGCCCCCCACAGGAGATGTGCTCTCAACCAATGTACAAGCCCCTGACTGGAATCGAACCTGGGATCTTTCAGTCCCTAGGCCGACGCTCTCTCCACTGAGCCAAATCAGTTTTGACAGGGTGTTGAATTTTGTCAAATGCTTTTTCTGCATCAATTGATATGTGATTTTTATCCTTCAATTTGTTTATGTGATGTATCATGTTTATTGATTTGTGGATATTGTACCATCTTTGCATTCCTGGGATAAATCTTACTTGGTCATGGTGTATGATCTTTCTGATATACTGCTGAATCCGATTTGCTAGAATTTTGTTGAGGATTTTGGCATCTATGTTCATGCAAGATATTGGCCTGTAATTCTCTTTCATTGTGTTGTCTTTATCTGGTTTTGGTATTAGGGTGATGCTGGCTCCATAGAAGGAACTTGGGAGTGTTCCTTCTTCTTGAATTTTTTTTAATAGTCTGAGGAGGATAGGTTTTAGTTATTCCTTGAATGTTTGGTAAAACTCTCCTGTGAAGCTGTCTGGCCCCAGGCTTTTGTTTGCGGGAAGCTTTTTGATAACTCCTTCAATTTCTTCCATAGTTATTGGCCTATTGAGATGTTTAGATTCTTCCTGACTGAGTTTTGGAAGGTTATATTTTGCTAGGAATATGCCTAGTTTGTTGGAATAGTATTTTTTTTAAATATATATTATTGATTTTTTACAGAGAGGAAAGAAGAGGGATAGAGAGTTAGAAACATCGATGAGAGACATTGATCACCTGCCTCCTGCATGCCCCCTGCTGGGGATGTGCCCACAACCAAGATACATGTCCTTGACTAGAATCGAACCTGGGACCTCTCAGTCCGCAGACTGATGCTCTATCCACTGAGCCAAACCAGTTTTGGTGGAATAGTATTTTCTAACAATCCTTTGAATTTTGGTGGAGTCTGTTGTTATTTCTCCTCTTTTATTTCTGATTTTATTAATTTGTGTCCTCTCTCTTTGCTTCTTGGTGAGCCTGACTAGAGGTTCATCAATCTTGTTCATCCTTTCAAAGAACTAGCTCTTGGTTTTATTGATCTTTTCTATTGTTTTTTGTTTTTGTTTTTGTTTTTTTGTTTGTTTCAATGTCATTTATCTCCATTCTGATGTTCATTATTTCCTTTCTTCTGCTTACACTGGGCTTTTCTTGTTGCTCTCTTTCTAACTCTTTGAGTTGTAGGCTTAGGTAATTTATTACCATTGTTTCTTGTTTTTTGCAGTAGGCTTGTAGAACTATGAACATCCCTCTTAAGAATGCTTTGGCTGTGTTCCATAGATTTTGGATTGTTGTCTTCCCATAGTCATTTGTTGCCATGATGTTTTTTATTTTTATCTTTGATCTCTCTGGTAACCTGGTCATTGCTTAATAGCATGCTGTTTAGTCTCCATGTGTTTGATTTTTTTATTGTTTTTATTGTAGTTGATTTCCAGTTTTATGCCACTCTGATCTGAGAAGATGCTTGATATGATTTCTATCTTTTTGAATTTTAAGAGACTTTGCCTATGACCCAACATATGGTCTATCTTTGAAAATGACCTATGTGCACTTGAGAAGAATTTATATTCTATGGCTTTGGAGTGAAATGTTCTGAAGATGTTAATTAATTCCATTGATCTAGTGAGTCATTTAGGATTGATGTTTCTTTGCTGATTTTTTTGTTTAGAGGATTTGTCTAATGGTGATAATGGGTTATTAAAGTCTTCTACTATGATTGTATTGCTGTCAATCTCTCCCTTGATACCCTCCAGGAGTTGTTTTATGCATTTGGGTGCTCTGTATTGGGTGTGTATATGTTTACCAGAGTTATTTCTTCTTCTTAGATTGCTACCTTTAGTATTATGAAGTGGCCTTCATTATTACTTGTTATGTCCTACACTTTAAGATCTAATTTATCAGATATACATATAGCTACCTCAGCTTTTTTTTTTTTAATTTCCATTCACCTAAAAATCCTTTCCTCATCCCTTCACCCTCTGTCTGTATGCATCTTTTTTTCTGTGGTGCATTTCTTGTAAACAGCAGATATATGGGTCATGGGTCATATTTTCTTATCCAATCCGTTACCCTATATCTTTTGATTGGGGCATTTAATCCATTTACATTTAAAGGCATTATTGATAGGTGCTTATTTGCCGCCATTTTCATTCTTTACCCCTTTGCTTCTTCACTTCCTTTTTTTTTTTTTTTTTGTCAGCAAACCCTTTAACATTTCCTACATTGCTTGTTTGGTGGTAATAAATTCCATTAGTTGTTTTTTGTCTGTGAAGCTCCTGATTTCACTTTAATTTTAATTAATAGCCTTGCTGGATACAGTATTCTTGGATTCAGACTTTTGCATGACTTTGTATATTTCATTCCATTCCATTTTGGACTGATGAATTTCTGTTGAGAAATCAGTTGCTAGTCTGATGGAAGTTCCTTTGTAAGTAACTTTCTGTCTCTCTCTGACTGCTTTTAAGATTCTTACTTTGTCATTGGTATTTGCCAATTTAATTATAATCTGTCTTGGAGTCAGTCTTTTGAGGTTCATTTTGCTTAGGACTCTATGAGCTTCTTGGATTTGTGGGTTTTTTCTTTCCTATATCAATTTTCTGTCATTATTTCTTCAAACAGGTTTTCTCTTCCTTGCTCAGTTTCCTCTCCTTCTGAGTCCCCTTTATGCGGATGTTGTTTTGTTTCATGTTGCCCCAAAGTTCCCTTAGGCTCACCTCCTACTTTTTAAATTTTTTTTTCCTAGAAGCTCCTGTACTTGGGTGTTTTTTTCTATCTTGTCTTCTAGCTCATTGATGCAGTCCTCTGCTTCTTCTAGTCTACGCTTGATGCATTCTATTTAGTTCTTTATAGCAGCGATGTCATTTTTCATTTCTTCTTGATTATTCTTTATTTCCTCTTGGTTCTTCTTCATTTCCTCGTGGCTCTTCTTCATTTCCTCTTGGCTCTTACTCATATTGTTGATTTTGTCTTCTATTCTTTTCCGCCACCTTATGACCATTTCTCTGAACTCTTTCTCTGGCAGGTTTATTTCTGCTTCTATGTCATTTACTTCCTTTTCTGGTGATGCCTGCTTTTCTTTCATATATGGGTTATTTCTTGTCTCCCATGGTCTTTTCTCCAGGTGTCTGGTTATGTAGTTCTTCCTCTCCTTATTCCAGACAAAATCCGACCTTTCTGTGGTGAAGTATAGAGCTCCTCTGAATCTGCATGTTTGCACCAATTGGGGACCAGTGTTCTGGAGTTTGCAGCTGTTTGGTGAGTGCCACAGTTGTAGATTTTCAGGTTTCTGATAACATCCACTTTTGCCTTCAATATGGCACTATCTCCATGTCTGAGTCAGACACTCCGAGAAAGAACCCAACAGCATTGGGGGCTGCCCGGTCAGGAAAGCCCTGTCCAACAGTCCCCCATCATCTCCTGGAGTATAGTTCTCCCTCAACTCACCAACAAACATTCCCTGTGCGATCTTCAGCTGTTCTTTCTATCTACTCTGGGACAAAGCTTGAGACACGTCTGTCTATTCCACTTCAATTTTTCCTCTCTATTGAATTTTTTTAAATTAGCTAATATTTCAGATTAGAAGAATCAGATGTAAATTGATAGAAACATTAAATTTCCACAATCTGTAGCATAGAATAAAATATTCATGCAAAAGAAAATAAAAAGAATAAAACTTAGATTAGAAGAGTTAGGAATATTTCTGGGTCATTCAAAGATCCTGAATATCAAAATGAAGAATTTTTATATAACTCATAAGCAAAGAACCATAGGAAGTTTTAAAATATTTACTTATACCATAAGAGTCATGTTATGATTAAATCTAACAAAGCTATGAAAAATGTTGCAAAAGGCAGAGACTGAGAAAAGGGTATCACTAAGATGTGAAATATATGCAACTTGGCAGTGATTTTTGTTTGCCATGGAACAAAATGGGAATGGGGATGGACAAGGAAAGGAAAGAAAGATGATTTTAAGTTTTCTAGTTTATGTCAAATTCTGTATTATTTTTCCTGGTTTTCTCTAACAAATTATCACAAAGTTGTTGGACTAAAACAACAGAAATTTATTCTTCCACTGTTCTAGAAATCAGAAGTCCCATATCAAGTTGTCAGCAGGTCTATGGTCCCGCTGAAGGCTGTAGGTAACAATATGAGCTTCTTCTTTGCTTCAGGTCACTTTTGACTATCCTTGGTGTTCTATGGCTGATAGATGCATCATTCCAATATATGTCTCTGTCGTCACATTACTTTCTTTGGATTTTGAATTTTAGGACACATCTTAATCTAGTTTTATCTTTTTTTTGATTTTTGAGTATCTGCAAAAATCTAATTTTTAAATAAATTAATATTCTGAGGTTCCAAGTGGATAGGAATTTCGGGGAGTAGCAGGATTCAACCCACTTCAGGTGACTTGGAGAAGTGTGGAATCATAAATGCAAATAAATGTTCTGCCCTATCCTTTTGGAAAAGCAATTATCTGGGAAAATGGATTCAAGTTAAAGTTCTGAAAACCTGCTTTGTAAATGGCAGATGCTGGAGTAGACTGACTCTTGACTACAAACTATAGAGCCAAAGATGACGATGATAAAAATAAAATAGGTGAGAACAGCAGTGAAATTAAAATTAAGAAAAAAGGAAAACCTTTTAAAACAAAGATTCATTTTAAATTAGGCAGCCAAAGAAACAGAAGTCAGATAAGAACTGTTTCCTGACTGCCCAAATATTATCAACATGATCTATTGGTAAGGCAAGACTGTGTTCTTTGCTTACTGTGTAAGGAAGAGTCACACCTTCATAGAGATTTGGGAGTGTCTATAAACAGGAGAAGGTAAGATCAGAGTTTGTTGACAACTAGAGGCCAGATTCAGGATATTCATGCATGAGTTGGCCTTCCTTCCCCGACTGCCAGAACTAGCTTCCCTCTGGCACATGGGACCTGGGCTTCTTTCGCAGCCCCGGCTTTGTCCATAAGGTCGTCTGGAAGGACATCTGGTCTAATTAACATATTATACTTTTATTATTATAGATGAGGTGTAACTTTCAATTCAGGGTCTTGATGAGGACTGGGTGAGAATCACATGCAACAGTCCCAGTGTACAGATTTTGAGTTCAAACTATTGATGCTTTCCATTGAAAAGCTGTGATGGGTCTTTCAGGAAATTCTTGTAATGAACAGCAGATTATGTGTCTGGGTCAGAGTCTCCCAAGAAAATAAAGTGTGGCTAATAAAGACAGTAAACTATCAAATTGCTGTTAATGTAGAGTGTGATTTATATTTTCAGTGTCTTTTCTGAATATAAGGGTAGATAGTTTCAATTCTTCACAGCAACCAAATCATAGCCAGGTTTAGAACTAATGGGTCAGAAAAGGAAACTAGATGAATTCTATGAGATGAGAACCATAGAAGCCAAGATAACTCTCTGTTCTATTTTTTTGTTTGTTTGTTTCTTTTTTGTTTTGTGTTGTTTTGATTTTTTTAGATGCTTGCAACTTTGGCCAGGGGTTAAAAAGAAGTTCTGGGTATATCCAAATTTTTATTTTTATTTTTTAAAAATCCTCATCCAAGGATATTTTTCTATTGAGTTTTACAGAGAGTTGAGGAGAGAGGGAAAGACAAACAGAAATGATGTGAGAGAAACACATCAATTGGTTGCTTCCAGCATGAGCCCAGGCCAAGGAGGAGCCTGCAACCAAGATACGTGCCCTTGACCAGAATTGAGCCTGGGACCCTTCAGTCTGCAGGCCTACACTCTATCCACTGAACCAAACCAGTAAGGCATGAGTATATCCAAATTTTGAAACAGAATAATGCAGAAAGAAAATGGTAATAAAATGATTAAATATAAGGCATTAACAAAGTAGTGTCATATTGAAAAACAATCAAATTGTTTTCAATGAAGTGGTATTGTAAACATTACCAAAGCCTCCCAATATCCAATTCTTTTTTCTCTGAATTTGTGGAATACTATACTTACCAAATCTCTCGCAGAGAGGCAAAGGCATGTAATTAGTTATGACCAATGAACTCTGAGCAGAAATGACTTCCATGTGTCACTTCTGGACTGAGGCATGGTCTTCTAGCTTGCTCTTTTTTAATGATTTTGATTATAGTGGCTGTGTATAGAGATTCTATATGGAACCTGGTTAGATGCCTGACTCACTTGCAGAGTGTTACTCTGAAGAGCCTCTCGACATACAGCAGACCTTTGGCAGGCAAAAAAATACACTGTGTGTACAACTGTTTATGTTTGTGTGTGTGCATGTATGCGTGTGTGTGTGTGTGTGTGTGTGTGTGTGTGTGTGAGAGAGAGAGAGAGAGAGAGAGAGAGAGAGAGAGAGACACAGAGAAAATCTATTACAGTTTAGAAATTGATTTATTCCTTAAGGGAAGCTTTCCCTACTCTAACTGTGGTGATACTCTATGCCAACTTGTAAATGATCAAAATTAATGTCATAATAACCTAGGTGAAAGAAGTAAAGGTTATTGTTTAAGTAACTTTGATGATGAAAAAAGAAGAAAAAGAGGTGTGTTTTCAAAGTCCTAAAAGAAAAAGTACATTTGTGATGTTATATTTCATTGTCTAAGATTTGGATAATAGAGCAAGCTTAAAAAATTCCAAAATAACTTTTTAGATTTTAAGTCATAAAATTAACACTCTTTTAGCAGGTAATGTCAATTTTTACTTCTGATTTGTTTGGAAAAGCCTATCAGAATTAACACATTTTGGTTATTTGTTAAGAATTTGACTTCACTGAAACAAAGGCCTGGATCAAGTGACTTTATTTTCTCCAAAAATATTCTCTGTCACTGTATCTTTTAGATTATTGAAATATATTTAGATGGCATTTGATATAAAACACTTTACATTATTTCATATTTATCATACACTACTTTCTTGGGAGATTGTTTTCATGCTTCTTTACCAATTGCCAGTTGAGTACAATGTGTTCTCATAATTCCAGGAAGTAGTGCTATGGCTGTCAAAAATGATGTGTTGCATAATCAGTAATAGTAAATAGGCTAATTCTTTGAAGCTATTCCTGCTGGAAGGTGTAGAAGGCTATCCACTAGAAAATGCCAAAATATACCTGCCAACAACTGAAACCCAGGAGTTGAAAGAGTTAGGGAGATAAATAAGGAAATGTGCTGTAACTGTCTTGAAATATTGAAATATTAGACTGGGAAGCATTGTGAAAGTACACAGTGATCCCTTGTTTTATGTGGCAAAGTGTTCTGGTGGGAAAAATGTTACCTAGTATTAACCCACTCCTGCTCCATCCTTAGAGTATGTTTTGTGAATTTATGGCCATATAGAAAAACATTCTCTGTGCTATTCAATGCCTGACACATGGTTGGTACTCAATATATTTTTGGTAATAAAGTGACTGAGGAATAAATTAATTTAGCCACTGAGCATTTTTTTAAAATAATGTATTTTTATTGATTTCAGAGAGGAATGAAGAGGGAGAGATTGAAATACCAATGATGAGAGACAATCATTGATCAACTGCCTCCTGTACATTCCACACAGGGGATCAAGCATGAAACTTGGGCATGTCCCCTGACCAGGAATTGAACCTGTGACCTCCTGGTTCATAGGTCAATGTTAACCACTGAGCACACCAGCCAGACTATGGCAATTGTTTTTAAAAATGAAAACTTACTTTGCATAAAAATTTTAAAAGGCTTGAAAAATTAAGCTTCCAGTGTACATTGTAAAGCTTAGGTTATCAGTGGGTAATTTCTCCTCTTGGAAAAAAGAAGGGAGCCAAAGTTTTAGATTCTGGCTTGAGTAGAAACTGACTGTGATGGGATCATGTGACTGTAGACTTCAGTGTCTGAGCCAAGATGAGGCAACAATTTGAGTGGCAGTCTTATGAAGAAGCCAAATCAGAAGTAAGGCAGATCTCCAAAAGAATCACCAGAGTTCTTTATTGAAACAAACAAACATTAAAAAAAAAATCAGGTTTAGGCAATGAAGCAGAAAGCAAGAAGAACCGGAGAGCCAGGAACAAAACAATTCTTGGAAATGAAGGGTAAAATAGCAATAACTTCTTAGAAGATAAGGCAAACGTGCTCTTGCAGAGATTGCTAGCAGTATCTAGTATTTATTCTCCCTCCCTTTCTTAGTAATAACAACCTTGATGTTTAATGACACAGTGCAGTCCAGGAAAGTCTGGCCATTCTCCATCCTGCCTTGCAACTAGTTGTAGCCAAGTGATTATATTCTGGCCATTGAGCTATAGCAAAAGAGTTGGGTTTTCTATATATATACACACACACACACTAGAGGCCAGGTGCTTGAAATTTGTATGCGGGGGGAGGGGTGACTTTTAGCCCAGCCTGCTCCCTCTCCAATCTGGGACCCCTTGAGGGGTGTCCAACTGCCCATTTAGGCCCCATCCATGTAGGATAGGGCTTAAACGGGCAGTCAGATATCCTTCTCACAATCCAGGACTGCTGGCTCCCAACTGCTCACCTCCTGCCTTCCTGATTGCATCTAATCACTTCTGGCTGCCAGCCTGATCACCCCCTAACCACTCCCCTGCCAGCCTGGTTGATGCCTAACTGCTCCCCTGCCAGCCTGTTTGCCCTTAACTGCCCTCCCCTGTGGACCTAGTCACCCCTAACTTCCATCCCCTGCAGGTTTGGTCACCCCTAACTGCCCTTCCCTAAAGCCCTGGGTTCCTCCCAACTGCCCTTCTCTGCAGGCCCAGTCATCCCCAACATTCCTCCTCTACCAGCCTGATCACCCCTAACTGCCCTCCCCTGCAGGCTTGATCACCCCCAAATGCCCTCCCTTGCAGGCATGGTCCTTGCCAACTGCCTTCCCCTGCTGGCCATCTTGTGTTGACCATCTTATATCCACATGGGGGCAGGATATTGTGACCACATGGGGGCAGTCATCTTGTGTGTTGGAGTGATGATCAATCTGCATAATTACTCTTTTATTAGATAGGATAGAAGCCTGGTGCACAGGTGGGAGCCAGCTGATTTGCCCTGAAGGGTGTTCAGATCAGGATGGGGATTCCCTTGGGGCATGAAGGTGCCTTGGGTGAGAGGCCTGTGGTGGTGTGCAGGCCAGCCACACCCTCTGGTGACCCAATAGAAGGCCCTGGTATCTGGTATTTATTTATCTTCTACAATTGAAACTTTGTAGCCTGGAGAGGAGCCAAGCCTTCTGCTTGCTCTGTGGAGGCAGCCATTAAAACTTTGTTTCCTTAAGTGGAGGCTTGGGCTGGCCAGGGTGTGTGGAAAGCTTGGCTTCCTCCATCGCCAGGGGCAACCCAAGCCTCCCTCCTGCTCTCTCTATGGACATAGCCATCTTGGTTGTGTTAATTTGCATATTTACTCTGATTGGCTGACAGGTGTGACTGGTGGGCGTGGCTTGTGGGTGTAGGGGAAGTATGGTCAATTTGCATATTATTCTTTTATTACTCTAAAAAATCTACTTTGAAGGATCTGTTTAAACCTTTCCTGGATTTTCCTCCATCCTGCTATGTGAAATGTAAGTGTGATAACTAGGGCTCTGGTGGCCATTTGGGACCATTTGGACATGATTTTGATTTTGTAATTATACCTGTATATAGAGAGAATAAGAAAATTGTTTATTTTTTCCTATATCCTGGTGGGTCAAAATTTATTTCTTATATTTTTAAGAACACAACATTGTAGAAATGTTCATTATAGATTTTCCACTTGTTTTTGGAAATATGCAAAGTTTAGAATTGTAATCATATTTCAGAAAACCTCCATCCAGTTTATTTCAAATGTGAGCTATTTGATTTTTAGGACATTTCAAGTTTCCTTGTACCATATCTAATCTTATCCAGAATGTTAATGCCATTTATGACAGTGTCTATGCCCTCATTGTAGTGGCATTCTATTAATTGGGTATGTGTTGCTAATGTTTCATATTCAATGGGCAAAATAATTAATAAAGTTCAGAATAGTTATGACATGGTTAAGCTCATTTCAGGTCAAGGGAAGTGTGTGGACAAAGGCATGGTCTGGCAATAGTAAGGCACCCAGTTAGACTAGCATCATTAAGTATAGGTTAGCATCATTAAGGGATTTTTTTGTGTTGGAGCCAAGTAGGAAGGTGGAACATAGTACCAAGTGCTGGTAAGTCATTATGAACAGACTGCATTGCCTGTAAGTTAAGTAATTAAAGACATATTAGTAGATCATATCTTTAATTACTTAACTAATAAGATAATATAATGCACTGTTAAGATTATGAGAAAGTGAAGCGTAGCTCTGCTGGCAGCCAGTCCATGATGTTCCAGACTCACATAAACAATGCTCAGACAAGAAAAGTTGACTCTGCAGCCATAAAATGGACTACACATCCCCTCTCCTCACTAACATGGGAGATGGCCATTTCTTTAGAAAAACAAGTCTAGCTCCACTCTCATTCTCTTCCCTCCTAGATAGAGAGAATTAAGTTGCCCCTACTTTGGGATATATTCAAGTGAAATATGGGATGTGGCTCTGTGATAGAAGCCATGTTCTTACTGCTATGTTAACTTTCTTTAAAGCCACAGAGATGTTACAGTGTAAAGATCGTTGGAGCAGCTAGACTTAATATTCCAGTGTCTCATGGATCAAAAGGCAATCAGAGTGACTTTAAGACTCAGGTCGACATATTTAGGTCTAGTTATCAGCATCCAGTGTTTCTTTGAACTCAACAGTTCAGTAGCAACCCATTGTCTCCTTTCCTCCTCCAGCATTTCCATCATTTTGTAAGCTTTTCATTCCTGTGTTAAATCCCTTTCTGCTTAAAATATCTGTTTACTACCCTAAACTCTAGCTGATATAGCCTGTTTAAAGGCAAAGAAATAGGGAAAAAAAATTTTCATGGTCAAGGAATAGCTAGCTTGGTTGGAGCCAAAGATGAATAGTGATGTAAAATACAGGTGTAAGAGTAAGTTTAACAAAGATTGTGAAGAGTTTTTAAGTTTTGTTTTTCTCAAATATTTATCATCTAGTAAATTTTCTTTACATGTTGGTCGTGTGAATTTACTTAATATTTTTAGAGTTTGGTCTTTGCCTTGTTGGTAGTGAAGCTAATGATATTGAAGACTTTTGCTTAAAGGAATAACATGATGAGATGTATGCTTCTCATTGATAATTCTCTGTGGATAAGATAGGGAAGGAGGTGGCAGTGGCTAAGCCTAGAAAAGTTGCCACAGATTATTCTGTAGCTTATGAGGCTATTGAACACTGGTTCATAAAATGGGTCACATTTTGTGCAAAGTTTATTATGTAATTTTAAATAGTTCAAATGTTAATAATGTCACACTTTAAGATATTGAGAATCTGAAAAAAAATTAAATGTAGGTATCAAGATCACATACTTTTAAAGTTATCTAGCAATAGAAATTGTAAACTGCATTGCCATTATTGCAACATGGCAGTACCAATTTGGCTGGTAAATAGACATGACTCCCATCCACATTTAGTGAGGATCATGGGAATTTTTATGGCTGATTTGGAGATGGGTGATTTGGAGACAAGGGGCTGTATTTTATCACATAATATTATTATGTAAGATATTTTTAATGGTGTCTTCTAGAGGTCATGTAGTGTGGTGACATTGTTGCATTTGCTGAATAACACATTCCCCCAACTTTGGAATAAAAGTTAAATTTGAAGAAATACCAAGAAGTTAAACACAATATGGAATATCTTGCTAATTCATTTAAAAGGGGAGGCTTTAAAATATTGGACCTAGGTCGAGAAAATGAAAGGGAAGTTTCAAGCAAAAAGTGCTAAGATAGTTGAGAGAGTTACAATATCCAGAACATACTTCCTCTAATTTACATTAATTTTTATGGAAAAATTAATTGAATTATGTCAGCTTTAATTTAAAGTCTTTGGAAACTCCCCTATTGAATAAAATATAATTGCTCACACATATCTCTGCCACATCACTTACCATACTGTATTATAAATGTTTTCTTATAGGTCCATGTGACAGAGAAAACACTGTTTTCTTTATCAACCCATTTAATCTCTTCCTGGCCAAATAGAAAGATTTTTATTTACAGTTAGATTAGAACCATATGACGTACATAACTAGTAGGCCTGGCTATAAAACCCTTATGCAATCTTCTATATTCTGTCTTTATTTTTCCCAGTTGTTGTTGTTAATCCTCACCTTAGGATATTTTTCCATTGAATTTTAGAGAGAGTGCAAGGGAGAGGGAGAGAGAGAAACAGAAACGTATGAGAGTCATATCAATTGGTTGCCTCTTACATGAGCCTTGACCAGGGTTGGGAATTGACCCTACAAGCCATATAGGGAATAGACCTTCTGGAATAGAACCCAGGATCCTTCAGTCTGCAGCCAATGCTCTATCCACTGAGCCAAACCAGCTAAAGTCATTTATAGGAATTCATAAGACCACATGTTGAAGTTGATGCAGCCACTAGATGGTAAAAGCTTGAATTTATAGCTTGGAAAATAATTCCCCTTAAGAACTTTCCCTACCACACACACATAAATCCACATTAGCTGTGATATAAACTGGCAATTAACTTTTGCTGTGTTCAGCTGCTGAGATTTTGACATTGTTTATTATAGAATTAAACTCACTTTGTCTCATTAGACTATGTGTGCTCCCTGAGCTCAGAGGTCTTGCTTCATTTATCTCCATCTCTTATTCTACTAAAATTTCTGGGACAAATCCTGGCATAGAGTAAGTACTGAGTATATGTTGAACAAATAAGTATGTATAGGCAAGAGATAATAGGTAACTTTACTAAGACAATGGCAAAGTCTGAGTAACTAAAAATGTCTTCAACTTAAATTATTTTTTAAAAGCACATTTACTTTTTAAAATGTATGTTTTTTTTAGAGAACATACTATTTTATAAATATACAGCTTTTAAATATATAGCAAATATTGTGTCAGTATTCATACTTTTAAATGTGTTTCTGAATATATCTGGATTGATATGAAATAAAAAGTAATGTGTAATGAAATTTATTATCATTTATAATGTGGGATCTGTTCAATTAATTTTAACTTGTAATGCCATATGTTGTAAACTAATTTATTTTTTGTACAGTTATATCTTCTTAAATTAGTTTTTCTTGAATGAAGATTGATTTTTAGCAATTTGAAGTTTACAGAAAAAATGAATATAAAGTATAGTTTTCATATGCCTCTTCTTTTCCCATAGTTTCCCTTATTTTAATAACATTATTGTACAAAATGTTATCATGTACAAGTGTATAACTTTGTTATCATTGATGAGCCAATATTGATATATTATCACTAGCTAAGTTTTATAGATTACATTAGAGTTCACTGTATTATACAGCAGGATTCACTATTTTTGTTGCACTGTAAATATATCCACTATTACAGTATTATGTGAAATAATTTCACTGCCCTAAAAACTCTACCTGGTCTTCCTATTTATCCCTCCTTCTCTCTTCCATCCGAAACCCTGACAGCCACTGATGCTTTTACTGACTCCATAGTTTTGCCTTTTCTCTTTGTCATACAGTTGGGATCATTCAGCACATAGCCTTCCAGATTGATTTTTTCACTTAGCAATATGTATTTTAAGTTCTTACATGTCTTTTAATGGCTTAATTACTAAATTATTCTTATTGTTGAATAATATTATATTGAATGAATGTACCACAGTTTATCCATTCACTTATTAAAAGGTCTTGGTTGCTTCCCCATGCTATCAATTACAAATAAAGCTGCTTTAAATACTCATATGCACATTTTTGTGTGGACATAAGTTATCAACTCCTTTAGGTAAATATAAGACACAAGATTGTGGGATCATGTGTATGGGTTTAGTTTTGTAAGATCCTGCCAAACAGTCTTTCAAAGTGCCTGTATCACTTTGCATGCCCATCAGAATGGAGGAAGGTTCCTATTGTTCTACATCTTTGTTGACATTTGGTACTATCAGTATTTTGGATTTTAGCTCTTCTAATAGGTATGCAGTTGTTCTTAAATGTTTTTTTATTTATTTCATGGTACTTACTTCTGTCATTTGTCTTTATATAAAACCTCTCCTTCTTACAATGAAAAGTGGAAGAAAATATTAGAGAATTTTGTTTTACTTCTGACAATCCAGGCTTAATTTATTGGAGTCTTACATCACCTTTGAATCTTAGACTCAACTTTGATTTATGAACAAGAAGAGGTGAAGGACATACCTCCAATAATTAAAATTCTGTGCAGTTTATTTCATTCTTCACTCCAGTGTTTTCTGGCTCACATCCAAGGGCTAGTCAAACCACTGTGATGAGTGAATGAAATGGCACTATATCCCCAAAGAACTGAGGGGACAATCCTAACTCTGGAACTAATGGCCCCACTGTTTGCTTTAAAAGTAGTTACACATACCTCTCCTTGTAAATTTGAGCTTGTTATAACGTGAGCAGGTGGAAAACTGACATCAGCAGCTGGTATAGAATTCCTTTAGAAGCACTGAATCTTTTCCCTTCATCCCTGCAGTTATGAGATCTGACAGATGGATAACATAATGGTCATACTATGGCTGAATACTAGGACACAAACACAAGGCTAATGGCACAGATACAGTTGCTTACTGCAACGTGCCAGAGATCTGTTAACATTCTGAAATGACTATCAGGTGCTGAGTGAGACTTTTAAAGGTGCCGAGAATGGATAAGCTAAATTCATCTCATCAGAGAAGCACATTCTGCAGTGATTCACACTTCCCTTTTGGCAATGAGCTTCAGGATGACTGTTCTAAGTTTGACCCTTGTATATAAATATTATTTGAAAGATAGAAGCTAAAAATTTATATAACTCAAAAGAATTTCAAACTCCCCACTACCAATGCTGGGAGGAGAAGATGGAGAGTAAGTAGTAATCATGTTACAGAAAAACTTGTTTTTCTTAGTTTTCAAGTGGAAAGCCAGGGTCAACCTGGTTGACAGGCAGCCTGATAATATTATGGTGAATAAAAGCCAACTTATTTGCTAACTATATTTCGGTGCAGTACTCTGGTGATTTAATGATATTGAAATTTGTTCAAAAGGGTGATAAATCCACTTTTATATGTTTTGACATTTTACAGCAAGAAAGTACTGTCTCTTCTCACTGATATCTTAATCATGAGTAACACGTGCTGTACCAGATATAAATGTCATGATTACATGCTCATTTACTTCAGGATCTGTACAGTAGGAAAGTTAGTACACTGTTTTAATAAAGACATCATTTAAGGAGGCTAGAAATATTTCAGCTTGATTTCAAAATAATAACTAGTATATTTAAACTATTCTGTAAAAAACAGAAACAAGATATTTCTAATTATTAATTACGTAGTATGGATGCTTATACATCACCCTTTCCTTCCCTTGAGTCACATCTTAAAAAAGACAATAAAGTTCAGTAACTATGATAAATTGTACTATTTTTTTTTTAATCCTCATGAAGGTATTTTTCCCATTGATTTTTAGAGAGTTCAAAGGAGGGATGTGGGAGTCAGGGAGAGAGACGCACACATGTACATGAGAGAGAGACATCTATTGGTTGCTTTTCACTATTGCCCCTACTAGGGCTGGAAAACCTGCAACCAAGGTACCTGCCCTTGACCGGAAATTGAACCCATGACCCTTGGTCAGAGGCTGATCTCTAACCACTGAACAACTGGCCAGGGCAATTGTACTATTTTTAAACAAATATTTAATGTTCTTCTCTCTTGCCACCAAGATAAGTGCATTTTTCCATGCTGTATCAATGTTGGGCTTGATCATGTTAAACTTGCTTTAGCTAATGGGATGTGGCAGAAGCAACATTTTGACAACTCTGAACTTTAAAAGACCTTACAGTTTTCTGCCAATTTGTGGGGGACACATCTAATTCACAGCCTGAAGCTCAGCTGCAGCACAATTACTGCCTACATTGAACACTGTGAATAAGATATAAGTATCTGTAGTGAAAGTCATTAAGATTTTGAAAGTTTTTTTTGTTTTTTTTTTGTTTTGTTTTGTAATGGAGCATAATGTACTTCATGCTGACAAATATTGATGCATAGAAGTGTAGTGATTTTCATAACAACAAAGAAATGGATAATTCTGGTTGGTGTGTGGCAAGAAACCTTGTAAGAGTCAGGAAAAATGTCATCCCATGTTATGCAATAAGAAAATATTAGGCTGAACTTTTTTTTTTAAATATATTTTTATTGATTTCAGAGATGAAGGAAGAGGGAGAGATAGAAATATCAATGATAAGAGAGAATCATTGATCAGCTGCCTCCTGTACACTCCACACTGGGGATCAAGCCCACAATCCGGGCATATGCCCTGACCAGGAATTGAGGAATTGAATGATTACCTCCTGGTTCATAGATCGACACTCAACCACTGGGCCATGCTGGGGCTGGGCTGGCTGAACTTTTGAATGAAAATACTTGAGAGGCTGAGAATATACATAATGTATTTGATGTTTGAGGTCAGTTGTCATTTTATATATATAGTATATAAGAGAGAGAGAGAGAGAGAGAGAGAGAGAGAGAGAGAGAGAGAGAGATTATAAGAAAAAATAAGCCCAGAAAAGATCTATACTACTTGCAAGGGAACATAGAGAGTCTAAGGACACTGGGAAGATTGGAAAATGAAATGGTTTCTCATTTTTAGTTAGTCAAAGAAAAATTGAGAAATCCCTTGGACCACAAATGCTGATTAGTGCTCATGACACAGCTCAAGGCAAACACAAATTACAGGTTTTCTAAAAATTTCTGATTGGCCTCCAGTTCCTTTCTGTTGGCTAAGAAACAGTGACAAAGGACTTTGGTAACTGATAACCATAAAGTATTTGCAACCAAGTCTAGGGAAAGAGATGCCTCAAAAGGGATTTTGATATGGCTACAGCCCTTAGAATAAAACATTAATCAACAAACTTTTTGAAAGAGTTGTATTACTAATGGTACAAGTCTAAATGGATATGTAGTAGTCAGTGGTAGAGACTATTTCTCAAATGAAAGAGTGGAAAAGAATTTTTATTTGCAGCCATCTTTAACCCATCATATACATAGACTTTCACTCACCCACATCAATTAACACCAGATTAAAATTTACTTACATATTAAAATTCTTGCAAGCAACAGCTCTGTCTTATCATAATTGGTATGATACAAGTGGTCTCTGAGATTTGGTCTATTGTGAATGCTCAGTAGTAATTGTTGAATAAATTCATGAATGACATTTATATATCTGGATATTTACCAAGGTCTTCTTCAGTGCCTAGATTTTAGATGTTCAATAAATTTAATTTTGAATAAATTAAAGAGACATATATATCCTATATAAAATGTCATACTTAAAAGTTTACTAAATTAATGTAAAATGTAAATGTATAAGTACTTTTTTTCATGTGGGTAAAATACTTTCAATTACAACTCAGTGAAGAAAATAGTTGGGAGCTCCAGGTTTATCTCTGCTTTCAAACACTCATTTGGCCAAAACAGATATTGACTTGAGTCAGTGGTGTTTCTGTCAAAGGGTAGAAAGTACTAAACATTTCAACACTTTGGAAAAATGTCTTAAAAAAAAGTTGATTTACTAAAAAAAATTTTGTTGTGCAGCCCGAAGTACAAGAGGAGATCTCTTAATAAAATTCTTGAGAAAAGTTATTACAATTATAGTTATTAAAAGTTTAAGAATTCTCCCCCCCCCCACCAAGTTTACTTGGTTTGTGAATATATTGCTTATTCTTCTCAGTTTGTATCAGTTTAAAACTCAGGGGATGTGAAATAGAATTGCCAATATTATGTCTACATATTCATGCCAATCAAATGGAGCTTGAGTCTTGTGTAACAGGACTAAAGGAAACTGAACTTGTCTCTCCCTCTTCAGCTCCTGTCACCATGACAGAAGCAGCTATAGAATGAGCAGAAAGAACTCCAGCTTCTACACTAAATTCCAGGCATTTTAGAAATTCCTTCCCTTGGTATTAATTGCATATTTACTTTGATGCTACATTCTAAATGTAATCTCATGCAAGAGTCTGCAGATGTTAAAATCCAAAGTAGTATTAGGAATTCTATCCAGAAGTGCCCTGGCCAGATTTGATTCTGATCCCATTGATGTTTCCTTCTCATCTCCCTTCCTCTCTTTTCTAAAACAAATAAATGCATGTCCTTGGGTGAGAATTAAAAAGTATTTTTTAAAGAAAGAATTCTATCCAGAAGAGAAAAGTCTGTTAGAAATGAGCATATATATATATATATATATACAGAGAGAGAGAGAGAGAGAGAGAGAGAAACATTGTTTTAAATTGTTTTAAATTTAAAATAATGGAAAATTTTAAAAATACATTTTTAGTCTCAAAAAATGTATTTCCAACACAGCTCAATATTCCTTTCATTGTTATTCATGGATTTTATTATAAAATTCCTTGGCTTTACTTGTATCATTTTGTTTTACTATTTTTAAATGATATTTTCCCCTGAACTTATGTGAAAAATTAACTATTTTTTCTACTATTTTTCTGATTATAATTTATTATTACAGAATTTATTCAATTTTGTATACTTACTTATATAATTCTATCTATATTTAAAATATATAGGTCAAATCTTCCTAATTTACAAGGAAATTAACTATTTACTTATGTAATCTTTGAGATATTTAAATTTGTTAAAATTCAAAAGAGTTCAATATTTTTTTAATAACTCAGTAAAAATACTTCCAAAATTAAAATACAATCTTAATTAAAATTTCTATTTTAACAAAGAAAGAGCAGAAAGAAGATGGGGGGGATTTCTAGTAAAAATAAGATTTTCTTCCAGTAAGTTTAAGTAATTAATGAATTATTTTTCTCTGGAAGCTGTCAAATTATAAAATAAAAAAAACAGAAAATCACATCTAACTTCATAAAATACTAGTTTCTAAAACTGTAAATATATTATATTTAAATGTGTCTTAAAAGGTCTGAGTGTAAAGTTGATAACTGCCTTCAAATGTTTTTAATTTGGAAAAGAGTAAATAACATGTATCAATTAATAAATATTTAATGAAAATAATGACTGACCTGTGTCACCATGCCAAGAAAGAGCAATGGAAAGAAGACACAGGAGAGGAAATTATGTAAGATTGCAGAAGACCCTGTAGTGTATGGACATCTGTACATGTAAGAATAATAATAATGGTGCAAGGGAGATTTATAGGAATAACTCTCTGGTTTTCCCCCAAGCTGGTAGGCAACTTCTGATGTCGAATGCATTTGTATTATTAAAGTGTTTATTGCAGATTACATTCTTGTATATATCTGATATGAACTTTGTAGTGATAGGAAAGGATACCATAATGTCCCTTGGTTTCTAATATTTTAAAAGGAAAGCAGTATACATTTAAATAAACAAATATAGACAATTACATAATTTCCACAATAGTAAATTGATAAACTGTTGTACATTATTTAGATATATCTTCTTAAATGTTTATTATAAAGTTAATATTGTACAATTAGATTTCAAAAACAAAATTTAAAGATTGGCCACTGATTAGGATATTGTCTAATTACTGGTTTCTATTTTTTTTAGTTTCAGAAAAATAAACCTGGAGTTTGAATACAGTTAGCTAAAGTTAAATAGTAAATAGAATGGGACAATTCTACCTAGCCAAAAGGTGAACCAAAAAGGCCAGAGATGTACTTATTTCATAGAGGGAGAAGGAGAGAGAGAGATAGAAGCTTCAATGATAAGAAAGAATCATGAATTGGCTGCTTCCTGCATGGCCCCTACTGTGGATGGAGCCCACAACCCAGGCATGTGCCCTGATGAGGAATCAAAGTGGTGATCTCTTGGTTTTAAGGGAGACACTCAACCACTAAGCCACATAGGCCAGCAAAGCCAGAAAAATTTTAAATAATTATGTGGCTCTTCTCCCCTATGTTACTTCCTTTTTCATATCCATGGTACCGCATTTTTTTAGGCACTGACTCTTGTAATATTGTATGTATTGAAATATCAGTGCCCTTCTGGAAAAACTTACTCTTGAGAGGACTTCAAGAGGCAGACTATCTACTATTACTGATTTATAGAGAAATCATGTAGTGGACATTTGCCACACTTTGTAGCACTCATCATTTACTGATGGTCTTCCTAAATTTTGTGATATAGACCCATGTTAAAATGTGAAACTGTTCCTAGGTTACATTGCCTTCAAGCATGATTCTCTGTGTATTCGGTAGGTACATCCAAGAATACTTTTTCCCTGTATCTCTAACACACACACACTCAGACATCTGACAATAAGGGAAACACATTAGCAGATGTTAATTGATTTAAGTACATAATGGTTCTATATTTTTCTAACATTTTAAAAAAGACATGTGTCTCAAGTAGAATAATATTATAAATGAAAAATTATATTTCACCATTCATCAAATTTAACTCATTTTTGCTTCATGTGCTATACAGTGGAACTTGATAATAGGGATAAAAATAATTATTTTGGTGGTGAGGACAATATGCAATTTTTTTTCTTATAATGCTTCATATACTTATCAAATATCCAACCAGATTAGTTAAATCCTGATGTGGTTCCTTTAGCACATACACTCATTTCAGAGTAATTTTTGACATTATGGAGAGCAACAGCTGCATTGAAAATGAGTTACATGAACTCTGCAACAGAGCCGGCTAATGTGCAGTATTTGCAGAGTGGTCTATGCACAGTTAGTTACTGAATCACTCAGGGTCCGTATCTCAGACCTACTAAGTCAAAATGGTTAAGGCATGAAGCTCAGAGATTTTTATTGTTAATATTCACTCTCTGGAGGGTGCTAATGCTCACTAGTCAAAAGATGAGGGTAAAATGTAAATTTCTTTTTACAAAAAAACGACTCTTAATATGAAAAGAGTTAAATATGACGCAAAACATTTTGCACATTCAAATTGCAGGTTACAATTGCTACACTTTTTCCCAATATATTTTTACTGATTTCAGAGAGTAAGGGAGAGGGAGAGAGAAATATCAATGATGAGAGAGAATCATTGATCAGTTACCTCCTGCACCTCTCCTACTGGGGATCAAGTCCACAAACCAGACAAGTGCCCTGACCGGTACTGGAACAGTAACTTTCTGGTTCATAGGTCGATACTTTACCACTCAGCAACAGTGGTCCAGCTGCAATTGTTACATCTCAATGTATCATCTCATATGCTACATTTAGGATGATAGCATTCTCCTCAACTAACAGAGAAGAAACCATGGCAAATAGAATGTTTTTTTTTTTTCAAATAGGAGGAACTCTTAAGATTAAGATTAGAATACAATGCTCCTAAAATTTTAATTGTCTGACCATATAATTCTTATTTAGTTTGTTTAAGCTTCTTTTTTTCCACAACACCATTATGTCAAATTTCCACAATGAGGCACAGAATTGGGGCAAGTATTTATGAGACCAATGTACTCCACCACAAAGTGTCTCAGTGCTCTATTTGACTGTCACAACTAACCCAGCTGTAAAATGTCAACAAAATGTGAATAGTCACCCAGAACCACATTGTGGAGTATCTCAACTCAATTGTAACATGAAACAAAATAATCAAAAGCATACTTTATTATACGCATTTTGGGTAGGTTATGCAAGTATGTAAGTATTTAGAACTTTCTCACAGGTCTGATTTTTGCTTTGCTGTTTGTCCTGGTTGAGGATCTCTGTTTCCTAGTGCTAACTTCTACTTTATCTTTCTGAGAAATACCTATGTATTTCCTTTCTTAAATGCTTACAGAGCATAATCAATGTTAACCAGCATCAGAATTACAATCCAATCAGATAAACCAGTTGACAACATTTTCCTTTTGGCTAATGTTACTTAGAATTATCATGTATGCAGAATCACAACTAGTTTAAACGAGTTATATAGGTATCAGAAGGTTATGAACAGTCCACAGAATGGTTTTGAGTTTAAAGTGTTAGAGATTAGGGGAAATCGTCCTTTCTGGCTTGGTAATATATTTGCTGGGATTATGTCCAAATCACTCTTCAGAAGAGGGATTGTCTTACCAACTCTTAACCTATGTTTTGAGTATTCAAAAGGTTGATGGGTGACATCCTTTAGAATAGTCCTGTAATGCACTAACAGCATTGAACACATTCATTTTTTTACGTATTTTTCCCAAACTACATCTAGTCTTTGAGTGTGATCGTTTTTGTTGGCTCATTAATTCAATGTTCCTTTGTTCAATAAAATCCCCAAATTCTGATGTTGAATTGCCCGGAATAAGAATACCGATGATGGAAATGGCACCTGAGAAATCATTGCTATTCTTGGCCACAGACGTTTCCAGTCTGAACAATAGCTGTTTTCTTCATAGCTTTCACCAATGTCATATTTTAAGCAAGGATTTTGTGAGTTCACAGATGAATGGAAAGGGCTGCAAAATATGTTGTAGAAATCTTTCGCAGGTAGGCAGGAAGTTTGGAGTAGATTATCAGAATAGGAAAGTTATGAAGAAATATCTAGGTCAAAAGACAAAGTAAAACTGCTGAAGTGTGCTTTAAAGTACAGTGTGATCCAGTCAGCAGCTTAGCTACTATTTTCCCAGCTGACATTGAGCCCTTTGCTATTTGGAGAATAAAAGGACCGAGGTCAGAAGACTGGGCTATTTGAAGGCTTAAAAAAGTATTAAGAATGCAAGATTCATAAGATCTTAAGGTATTTTATTTTATATTTCAGTGCAATAAAGTGCTTATCTTTTTTCATGATAATTACTTTAATCAAAAGTTTCACAGATTGCAAATATCCAGAGACTCAATTCAAGATTTTGATAGAAAGAATAATAAAGAATTAGATAGGATAGAAGGAATATGCTCATTTGTAGCTATCTGTTTTCCTGGCTTTTCTATCAAAACATGAATGGGAGGTAAGACTTGCAAACCCTCCACAACCCCCCAAAAACACCACTATTTCTAATGCTAAAAATAAAAATGCAGAGTAATAAGAAGTTTTATTAAAAGATACCAAGACCTAGAGAAATTTCCTAAGTTTATTCAAATTTTAATCTTTCTTTTTTTTCTCTTCAGAGACTCACAACACTCCCTTCTAATCTTCTAAAACTTTCTGTTGTTTTATTTTTTTAAATGTTTTTCCCATCTTCTCACGCTTTAGTAATTTCTTTATTATGTGAATCAAGATCATCTTCCTAAGACTTTTTCCTTTAAATTACCACCATTATTCCTAGCAATCAGAAGCTCCAAGTAAAAAATTATTGTTATGGGATAAAAATTAATAGTGGTGTTGGTGTGGGGAGAGCAGAAAGACAGCTTACACTTTATTTTTTATCTTAATATATAAATAAACTATTCCTAGCCCAAGATTTCTAGCTCTCAGACTCTTTTCACATACACCAAGTTGAAATATGCTCCTTATTTTCTTACTGGTATGAAATTACAAAATTTAATATTTTGATTTATGCATATTTTATGAGTTATGCAAACAAAATTTTTGACTTTGGATATAACTATTTCTAATAATAGATTGGCCTTGACCGGTTTGGCTCAGCCTGCAGACTGAAGGGTCCCAGGTTCAATCCCTGTCAAGGGCATGCACCTTGGTAGTGGGAACATCCCCAATAGGAGATGTGCAGGAGGCAGCTGATTGATGTTACCCATTGATGTTTCTAAATCTCACTCTTCTGTCCTCTCTGTAAAAAATCAATAAACTATATTTTAAAAAATAATAGATTTGATGATACAGAGAACAATTGGATCACTTTTCACAAAACAGTTTTGAGAACAAAAGAAATATAGGATACCCATAGAACCAAGATGGCGGCATAGGTAAACACCTACACTGCTGCCTCACACAACAATTTCAAAACTACAACTAAAAGACAGAATGGACATCATCCAGAACCACAGGAAAGCTGGCTGAGTGGAAATTCTACAACTAGAAGGAAAGAGAGGGGCTCATGGAGAACCAGAGAAGCTGCAAAAAGCTGAGGTGTGGAGACAAGTGCTTGGAGAGAGCGGGTGCCTGATTACCTGGCTGGTTTTCTCTGCCAGGACGGAAACAGAGACTCCCAATGGCATTGAACCCCTTATCCTATGACACTAAACCCCAGGTCCAGCTGAAACTCATACAGGGGGAGTTTGGACTGTGAAAAGGGAGAAGTGCACAGAAATTTGGGGAAGTCACAGTAGGGCAGAAGTCGGGCAGCACGCACAGCACTGCACGCAGAAGACCGACTGCTGATTGTGCTGCTGGCTTTCACAAGAGGGTGAGAAACAAAGCATCCCAATTGTGTCACTTCTAAGTCCACTCCACCTCAGATTTGGGCCAAGTCCTGGGGACCCAGATTCATATGGTCCTGGAGCGCAGGGGAGCCAGAAAGGCAGCAGTCTAGAAGCACTGCGAGAGAGTGTGCATGCTCACAGGGAACGCTCCAGCGATTACCCAGTCATGTGATACTCTGGGGCCATGGAGGGTGGGGCCGACTGGAAGGCAAGGCGGTCCCTTAAGCCCTGAGACTCCACTCATCCCAAGCTCAACAAAGAGGCTTTTGCAGTTTTGCAAGTCTAAATCCAACACAGAAGTTCTCCTGGCATAGTGAAAATGCTGAGACAAGGGAAGGGATCACAAACAAAAGAAATGGAGGAAAACAAACAACTGGATATAGAGTTCAAAACCATGCTTATAAGGTTTTTCAAGAATATCCTAGAAAAGATGGATTAAGTTAGCGAGACCCAAGAGGAGATGAAAAAGAATCACCTAGAGATGGAAAAGGAGCAACTAGAAATTAAACATACACTGACTGAAATAAAAAAAATATATATTATACAGAGAACTAACAGCAGACTAGAGGAACGCAAGAATCAAGTCAATAATTTGAAATATAAAGAATCAGAAAACACTCAACTGGAAAAGCAAGAAGAAAAAAGAATCTAAAAATGTGAAGATAACCCTCTGGGACAGTTTCAAGTGTACCAACATCAGAATTGTGGGGGTGCCAGAAGAAGATAGAGAGCAAGATACTGAAAACCTACTTAAAGAAATAATGACTGAAAACTTCCCACATCTGGTAAAAGAAATAGACTTACAAGTCCAGGAAGCACACAGAACCCCAAACAAAAGGAATACAAAGAGGATGACACCAAGACACATCATAATTAAAATATTAAGAGAAAAGACAATTAGAGAATATTAAAAGCAACAAGAGAAAAAAACAGTTAATTACCTACAAGGGAGCATCCATGCGACTGTCAGCTGATTTCTCAACAGAAATGATGCAGGCCAGACGGGAATGGCAAGAAATATTCAACGTGATGAATAGCAAGAACCTACAACCAAGAATACTCTATCCAGCAAAGCTATCATTCACAATTGAAGGGCAGATAAAGAGCTTCACAGATAAGAAAAAGCTAAAGGAGTTCATCAACTCCAAACCAGTATTATATGAAATGCTGAAAGGTACTCTTTTAGAAGAGGAAGAAGAAAAAGGTAAAAGATAAAAAATTATGAACAACAAATACATATCTATCAACAAGGGAATCTAAAAATTAAGTGAATTAAAAATTTGATCAACAGAATAGACGTGAATATAATAGAATCAGGAGCACAGAAAGGGAGTGGACTGATAATTCTCAAGGGGAAAGGGGTGAGGGGTGTACAGGGAGAGTTTGGACAACAATCATACACCTATGGATGAGGTCAATGGGAGGGAAGTAAGGGCAGAGGGAAGGGTGGGAGTTGGGTGGAGGGGATCTATGGAGGGGAAAAAAAGAGAAACAAATGTAATAATATGAATAATAAAGAGTTAATTAAAAAAAGAAATACAGGACATAAATAAGGTATATGATAAACAAAAATGTAATAGCACATTTTTCTTCTGCTAGAATAAATAATATACTAAGATAGTGGTCGGCAAACTCATTAGTCAACAGAGACAAATATCAACAGTACAATGATTGAAATTTCTTTTGAGAGCCAAATTTTTTAAACTTAGACTTCTCCTAATGCCACTTCTTCAAAATAGACTCACCCAGGCCGTGTTATTTTGTAGAAGAGCAACACTCAAGGGGCCAAAGAGCCGCATGTGGCTCGCAAGCCGCAGTGCTAAGGGAACTGAGTCATGGTCCTAAAGCCAACCTAATAAACTTACTAGTTGGGAAAGCCACTAATCTGTGAATCTCAGAGGTGGCCTTTTCCATGAGAAAAACAAGGTCCTAGAGACACATCAATCCTACAGACATCTCAGTGTACATCTATCCTCACCATTGCCTCTCATTACTGTCATAGGAATTGATATCCTGAAACTCATACTTAATGAGAGCCCATTATTCAACATTGTTAGATGTTTGTGAGCCCATTGTTAAACAGAGCCATTAGAAAAAAAACTAATTCATATAAACTTTCAATTAAATAAATTATATTAAAATGAAATGTAACAAATAATTATAACGCATCACTGCATGGCACCATTATTTATTCTTTTGAGGAAAGCTTTGCCATTATATTTGTCTAGTGGAAAATAATAGAATTTGGTGCTATCATGCCTCTCTTCCCAATTCCATATTTAAAATGTAATGTCAGACAGATGGTGGCACTATTTTATGTAAACTGGTAAATGGTGTAAATCAGGCACATTTCTCCTTAGAAAGCTGGTTGTCAAATACTTACTAGCACACCACTCATTTGGTCAGCATTTTTAACAGATGTCCATAAGAACATGATAACAATGATCTTTGTAGACAAAGTCACATCCTCACCTACTCCAGAAATTATTTTCTTTAGGGCTATAGTTAGGAAAATACCATTCAATCTGTTATCCAACTACAATGAGGGGATGCATATTTCCATATTCCTTTTCATGATGCATGAGAGCTTATAATCATTGCCACAGCATTGCACTGACTTCAAATTCTAGTTCATTGAGATTTCAACTTTAGGTTTCTTCTGCATGAGAATCTTAATGTGTGCTTTTGCTTGCACAGGCAGAGCATGTGAGTCTCCTAACAATTACACAAAATCCAAGTATCAACAAAGAGGTGAGTATATTTGTACTAACCTTATTGGTTCTCAATTACATTTAAGTGTTAAAATATTGCAACTGACTCTTCATTTTATTCTTAATGTCATAAGTTTACACTAATTGAATATTCTTCCTGTCCCCTTATCTTTTGTTTCTTTAAAGGGAAAGTGAGAAACTCTTTGGAAGTTTTATTAAAGAAATCAAATCCAACTTAGAATAACTAGCCTCCTATCAGTGACAGAGTGAGATTATTTGGTAAGTGATTTGAAGACTTATGAAATGAATTAATTGATTCAAATAAAGGTACAATTTACCATAATTCTTTCTTTAGATTTCATTCTCAATCTTTTTTAGATATTGCCTCTCTAAATGAAAAAATTAAATTCAATATAAATTTCTCCCAAAAAGAAAAACTAAACATGAAGGAACAAGCTTTTGTCAAGTAAGGGTGCTCTCTGGAAGCCACAAAATATTGCCTCATCTCCAAAGCCCATGTTCATCCTACTGAGAGCAGTGACCTCCCTGTGAGAATGCACATCTTCAAGTTTCATCCTGAGAGTTTATCTCCAGAGGTCAATTTCTTTCCCTGGCTTAGAAAACATTTTGTTTCTTAGAGAAAGTTGATTATTCAGAGACATCACATATATGTGTTGAATTCATTTCTTTCAGCTTTCAGACACTAAGTTTGATGTCTAGGGGGATTAACTCAGGACGTCTAGAACAGCGGAGTTCACTCAAGTCACTAGCCATACATGGTGATTTGTATTTTGTTTACATGAACTATAATGAAGAATTCCATTTCAGTTGCTACATTTCCTGTGCTTATGTGCTAACTACTAGTATGCCTCGTGTCTATCATATTAGAAAGCACAGTTATAAAACATTTTTCTCATTACAGAAAGTTCTATTGGCAAGTCTGTTCTAGAGTCTCCTATTCAAATTGTGTTCCATGGACCAATCATGTCAGCCTCATATAGGAGTTCATTAGAAAAGCAGATTCCTGGTCTCAACCACAGACCTATCTATATATATAAAAACCTAAGTTACTGGCTAACCTGCCAACCAGCTGACCAGCTGATAGCTATGATGCACACTGACCACCAGGGAGCAAACACTCAACACAGGAGCTGCTGAGCAACAGTAACTTTGCAGAGTGCCCTCTTACAGTCTGGGACCTCTTAGGGGATGTCAGACTGCTAGTTTCGGCCCAATCCCCACAGGCCTTGCTGAGGGACCCTACCTGCTGGAAGGACCCCATTCACTACGCAGAAACCCTGTGAGCCTCAGTGCTGCCCCAGGTGTGGCTAGCCGAGGAGGGAACTTGAGAGGTTGGCTCCAGGGCCGGTCTAGGCCACTTCACCCAGCTCCGCCCCACTGACCACCTTCTAATTTATTTCCTTTCAATGTATGAATCCATGCACCAGGCCCCTAGTTGAGTCATGATTTACCCTTTACACAAGAGAGTGGGCTTTCACATGAAGACACATCAGGGCTGCAAAGAGATAATTTTTGAGTCTGCCTTTCAATATTAACCTCCTTGCAGATCCATGGTATTAAAGTGTGCCTAACTTAAAAAAAATTATTAAATGTACTCGGGTGACATTAGTTGCAATGTGCCTAACTTTTGAGATGTAGAGGTAATCACTCTGAGCTTTTACTTTTTATTCAATGGCAGAACAATTTTAAAGGCAGGACAATGATAATATGTTTATGATTTTCTGAGTTGCCCTATTTAATTAAACAAATTAATTATTTGCTGTAATTGTTTGAACACACATTTCTTTTAAACATGGAAACTATGGCCTGACCAGCATGGCTCAGTGGTTGAGCATTGACCTGTGAACCAGGAGGTCATGGGTTTGATTCCTGTCAGGGCATATAACTGGGTTTTGGGCTCAATCCTCAGTGGGGTACACGTAAGAGGGAGGCAATCAATGATTCTCCTTCATTGTTGATGTTTCCATCTCTCTCTCCCTCTCCCTTCCTCTCTGAAATAAATTTAAAATATATTAAAATAATAAACATGGGAACTATGATTATTTTATTGGGACCCTCAGAAAAAAAGGAATAAAGCAAAAGGAAAGCACAAAGTGTTCCTTATTGTAATGAGTTGATTTTTTGAAAATACTTTGGTCAACACCTAACAAAGGCAGCTGCCTGGGAGAGGAACCAAATGTCCACACCTGTAACAGTAAAATTGGGATTAACTGAATTTTAAAAACAATGATAAGCATTAGCCTGTATCCACCATTACATATGCAAACCCAAAGATATTTCATAGGTTTATAAAATCCTAAAAACATAATTCAGTTTTCTAAGCTGCAGAATCACTCACTATGACCTCCTTTAAAATGAGAAAACCATGCTTCATGTATATTGTATGATATCTCTTTTTACATTGATAGTACATTGTTTTATGTCAATAAAAATTCTTAACATGTCCAATGTCAGAATTATTACTGTGAGTCTTCTTAGGTAGATTATTGAATATAATTATGTTCTACATATTTGTTCTTGAAGAGGAATATCCATTTCTTTACGGAAAGCCAAGATTCTACGATAAGCAATTCTCGTAAAGATATATGGGGCTTACTTCAGACTCTGAAGATAATTAGAAAGTTTCACAAATGGGCTGGCCCTGAATTCCAACTCTTGAGATAACCAGGGATCCAAATAAAATAAGCTAATCTGGCTCAAGTTTTATAAAATCATGCCAAAATTCCATCTTTAACTGGTTAAAAATACAATATAGTTTGTGGTGGCCAAACAAAAAATAATCACATTATTTTATGGTAAAGACTATCATCCATGTCTTCCTTTGAAGTGAGATTAATTTTTTTTTTCTGGCTCAGCTCCCTCAGTTAAAAGATGGCATTTTGTATACCTGAATTATAGAAGAAATTGTTCAAAGTAAAATAAAAAAAAAATTTCAATCTCGAAGCTCATAGACCCTCACGAATCTTTCCTCTGTCACAAGTTTTTCCCCTCATGCTATATCTCATATTTTTCAAAGCTGAAAGGCAAGATATTAAAAAGCATATGTATATATGATAAAAACTCAATGTGCCCCTTTCCCCTTGCCAATTGATTCCCAACTGGCATACTGTATTAACTAAAAATTCAATATTAGGAATTTACTACTCTATCCCAAATCACATCATCTACAAATATCAGTTTTTGTGTTGTACAAAGTCCTGGGGTAGTTTTCATTTGCATTCTACTGTATGAATTATTTTATCAGATTACTTACCTCAGGCTATGATGGGCTGCTTGAGTTTCAAAGAATGGGACTTGGAATAAATGGGGCAGATAGATAATGCTATAGCCTCAAGAACTACGTATGGATGACAGGTGTAGCTATGAACTAAGAAAATAGCTTGAGCTTCCTGGTGCTCCCATAACCTAATGGAGAGCAAAGTAATATATACAGAAGGTGACGGAATAGGCTCAAATTTTATGTCTCATTTTGTCCAGTACTATGATACTGGGAGGCTTTTAGTTGTGCTAGAGCTTTCCAATTTAATCAAGGACCCTATATTTAAAGTCTGAAGATTAGTGAGTTTTGTTTTTTGTATGTGTTTTTTTTATCTCATACCCACCCACCCTCCCCCATCTTCCCTCCATGATAAGCTTATTAATTAAGCACCTGGCATTTTAATTCAAAAGTTGTGCCAAGTGAAGTACACAAAGCAACAGAGACTTTTTATATTCTAATACAAATAATACAAATAACTACTATATATATTTTTTATTTTGGATATTTGTGAGGAAATAATTTTTTGGCATGAATTATTTGCTGATAATCCTCTCAAATATCCAGTTCACTTCAACCAACCCAAGGACCATGGTAGTAGTTGGGTTATATATAATTCACACACCTCTGGGACATAATCATTGCAGTTTTACTAGTGAAAATATCACAGTAAGCCACTTTAATTCAAAAAGTAAATCAAGGAAAGGAATATATTTTAGTGACTGACAATTATAAAATTATGTTAAAAATTTTCCAAGTTGTTTTATGTAAATAAACAACCATTTGCTGTAATTGTTTATCATATTAGTTTTAAAATATCATTTTACAAATATCTTAAAGAATACCTGCATAAATTAATGCACAAAGAATAACATGATTGAATAAATATATGAAAAGCAGGACTGATAGTGATATAAATTCTAAGAGAAAAAAGTCTATAAAATTATTAATTAAATTACATTTATAGGAATCACAGAACTTCACCTGCATAAAATACAATTCTATCTATCTACCTATCTAACTATTGTATATATCAGTGTGTGTGTGTGTATATATATATATATATATATATATATATATATATATATAAATTTTTTTTATTTTTATTGATTTTCAGAGAGGAAGAGCAAGAGAGAGAAAAACATCAATGTTGAAAGAAAATCATTGATCCGTTTCCTCCTACACGTCCCCTACTAGGGATGGCAATTGAACCTGGGACTCTTCATTCTGCAGGTCGATGCTCTATCTACTGAGTCAAATAAGCTAGGATTATATCAATATATTTAAGGCTAGAGAGATTCTTGTCTATAAAACCTTGCCTTTAAAAATCCCAACTCTCTTTCTGTATGTTTGTGATATATGCATCAATATGATAACTACTTTCTGCAAAAAGTTATTAACCACAAATTTGAAAATAGAATTATTTTTATAAGTACTACCAGAGTAATACAGCATAGTCATTGTAAATTCATAGAAAACTATAAGCATCCTATCTAATAAAATAGTAATATGCAAATTGACTGTACCTCTGCTATACCCACAAGCCACACTTACTAGCCATGTCCACCAGCCAATTAGAGTGAGTATGCAATTAACTCAACCAAGATGGCTACAGCCACAGAGAGAGCAGGAGAGAGGCTTGTGTTGCCCCTGGCAATGGAGGAAGCCAAGCTTTCCACATCCCCTGGCTGGTCCAAACCTCCACTTAAGGCAACAAAGTTTCAATGGCTGCCCCCATGGAGCAAGCAGAAGGCTTGGCTCTGTTCCAGGACACAAAGTTTCAATTATAGAAGATAAGTAAATCCCAGATACCAGGGCCTCCACTTGGGTTGCTGAGGGGGCCTGAAAACCACTGCAGGCCCCTTGCCCAGGCCACCCACATCCTAAGGGAACACCCATCCTGATCCAGGACACCCTTCAGGGAAAACCAGCTGGCCCCCACCTGTTTACTAGGCCTCTATCCTATCTAATAAAAGAGTAATATGTAGATTGACCATCACTCCAACACACAAAATGACTGGCCCCATGTGGTCAAAAGATCCTGCCCCCCATATGGACACAAATGGCCACAAGATGCCCAGCAAGGGAAGGCAGTTGGGAGGGACCAGGCCTGCAAGGGAAGGCATTTGGGGGTGATCAAGCCTGTAAGGGAGGGCAGTTAGGGGTGACCAGGCCAGAAGAGGAGAGAACTTGGGGGTGACTAGGCCTGCAGGGAAGGGCAGTTGAGGGGGACCCAATCCTGCAGAAAAGGGAAGTTAGGGGTGACCATGCCTGCAGGGTAGGGCAGTTAGGGGTGACCAGTCCTGGAGGAGAGGGTTGTTAGGGGCAAATAGGCTGGCAGGGGAGCAGTTAGGCATCAATCAGGCTGGCAGGGGAGTAGCTAGTGGGTAATCAGGCTGGCAGGCAATCAGCAAGGCAGACAGGTGAACAGTCCAGGATTGTGAGAGGGATGTTCAACTGCCCGTTTAGGCCCAATCCTACCTGTGGTCTCATATTGGAAAAGGTGCATAGTAGGCTGAAGGACACCCCTCCCCTGTGCATGAATTTCATTCACCGGGCCTCTAGTTTATTATATTCATTATAGTTATTAAACTCTCTTGTGAATTCTTGCAAAATACCTATGCTGTAGAAACTACATTGGCCATTTCTAGTTAGCACAAAAACTTATATGCTTATATAAGCATTTTAAAAGTATCATATTTATAGATAACTAAAACTTGGCAAGTTAGCATTATACTTCTTAGATTCTAAAACTATTTACTTGGGCCCAGCCAGTGTGGCTTTTTGGTTGAGCATCAACCTAAGAACCAATAGATCAGGATTTGAATCTGTCAGGGCACATGCCTGGATTGCAGGCTTGATCTTCAGTAGGGGATATGCAGGAGGCAGTCAATCAATGATTCTCTCTCATTATTGATGTTTCTATCTCTCCCTCTCCCTTTCTCTCTGAAATCAACAAAAATATATTTAAAAACTATTTCCTAGAGAACATAAAGATAGCTTAATCTTTATATCTACTCATCATTGTATAAATACTTTAATGTTAGGAAACAAAAAATCATTTATATTTTGCATGGGTACTATTAAAATATAATGTGCACTTTATACACATTTTGTATACATATTTAAGATACATTTTTATACAAAAATTCATATTATATACTAATGAACTATCAAGAGCTTTTCAAAGATAATTTGGCCCTTATCTGTTTTGCACACTAATTTAAAATATAATTCTGGCACAAAATATATTACCTCTCATGATTAGTTATTTGTAGCAAAATATATTTGAAAGAAGGTAGAAATTTAAACATTGCTTCTTCCAGACACTTAGCCTTTTATAGCCTGTAACAGAGGCCCAATGCACCAAGATTCATGCAAGAATGGGCCTTCCTTCCCCTGGCCATTACCGCCTTCACTTTGGCTTCGGAGCCATCTTTCTGCCTTTGCTCTGGCCCATAGCCACCTTTCTGCCTTCCCACACTGCCCAGAGACCTGGAGGTGTTGGCGGGGGGGCAGTGCGGAACGCCTGCATCATCATCATGGTGATGATGCAAGTGACCTGCTCCACGCTGGCCACTCAGCACCTGCACATGCAAATTAACCCACCATGTTTGTTGGGTTGATTTGCATACTCACTCCTGATTGGCTAGTGGGCATCACGAAGATACAATCAATTTGCATATTTCTCTTTTATTAGTGTAGATAATAAAAGCCTAATATGCAAATTGACCAAACAGTGGAACACCAGTGTTATGATTAGTTGCTATGATGCACAGGGACCCCCTGGGCACAGACGCGCAACGCAGGAGCTGCCTCCTGGTGGTTAGTGAGCTCCCATAGGTGGAGCACTGCTCAGCCAGAAGTCGGGCTCACAGCTGATGACTGCAGTAGTGGTGATAGGAGTTGAGTGATAAGGAGCAATGAGCAGGTGGACAGTAAGGAGCTAGGTTATCTCAGACTGCAAGAGGGATGTCCAACTGCAACTCATGGGAGATCAACTAGCCTCACTATTCAATCTCTCAGTGTCCCCACCCTTCCAACTGCTAGTGCTTCACCCTACTAGGGCTGGGAAAAATCCAAGAGCCCATTGTGTGGTTCTAGGGCAGTGGTCACACTATCTTTCCCTCACTAGAGATCCACTAGCCCCATCCTCCCACTTTTGGAGCCCTCCCTGCTGAGCTCAGGCTCCTCCTGGCAGAATCTGGGACAGACTGACTTGTGTGGTCTCAAAAATTAAAAATGAAACTTCCTTATGACCCAGCAATTCCAATTCTGGGAATATATCCAAAGAAATCTGAAACACTAATTTGAAAGAATAATGCACCCCTATGTTCATTGTAGTATTATTCACAATAGCCAATTTTGGAAGCAGCCCAAGTGTCCATCTGTAGATGAGTGGATAAAAAGGCTGTAGTGCATTTAAACAATGGACTACTACTTGGTGGTAAAAAAGAAGGAAATCTTACCCTTTGTGACAGCATGAATGAACCTGGAGAGCATTATGCTAAATAAAATAAGCCTGTCAGAAAAAAACAAACAAATACCATATGATTTCATTTAGATGTGGAATTTAATGAACAAAATAAATTGACAAACAAAATAGAAACAGACTCAAAGATAGAGAACAGACTGTCAACCATCAGAGGGGAGGGAACTTGGGGTTCTGAGTGAACAAATTGAAGGGATTAAGCAACAAATAAACAAACAAAAAACCTCAGAGATACAACAGCATGAAGTTTATTACCAGAGAGGAAAGGGGCGGGATGGATAGAAGTAGATATAGGGAGGATAAATGATGATGGAAGGAGATTTGATATGGGGTGGTGAACACATAATACAATATACAGATGATGTACACCTGAAATCTATATAATTTTATTAACCATTGTCACCCCAAGTCACTCAATAAAAATAAAATTAATAAAATAAATAAATAATACATAAAAGTCTAAAGTAAAATAAATTGTGCTTTCTTGATAAGTATTATGATATTGCAAGGAATACCACTTCGTTATTTGTAAAGTCAATAAACAGAAACTACTGAATAATCAATTTAGAGTATATAAAGGGATTGAGATGTAGAATAACTTAGCATTTGGAAATCTTGCCATTTTTCTGAAATGTTAAAAGAAGAATCCGTGTGACATTAACACAAATATTGGTTTCTAAAGTAAGATAACATTTAATAGTAATAAACGAGCCAACTAGACAAAAATATAAAAGAAAAACCTGGAGTCTTGATGCTGAACCCAAGCCATTATGGTTCTGGAATTTATTAAAAGGAATAATTCATGGGACATTTGGAAGTAATCTTTCTGTTATATTATGCATTCATGAGCTCCTTATTAGGATATTGTGGCTACCTTCGGTCACTACACTTTTTAAAAGATGTGGACAAACTGGGAAAGATCAGGAAAGAATGAGGAAAATGTATAAAGGGATAGAAAACAGTAACTGAGGAAATGCTTGAACAATTGTGCTGTTTATACTAGTAATAGAGGAGGAAAACCCACAGGGCACTCTGATTGTTGTAATTAGATACGTGAGGTATTTCCACAAGATTATAACTGATTATTATTTTTTCTCCATACGACTGTTAGCTAGAACAAAAGAAAGGTGTGTAATTAAAGAGCATTTTATTGTATATATAATCCCCCAATTAAACTTGTGTTTATTTTTCTATTCCTTTGATGTAGTGAGAGAGGAGCTGGAAAGCTACCTTAGTAATCCTTAGCAAGATCAATTTCCTTTGAGATCTAAAAATAGAGCTCCCTTTCTGAGAGTAGTTTCATTGGTCTAGGAAGGGGGCTACCTAGGCATCTTCTGTATTTTGGATAATGTTGACGCAAGATGTTTAGTCTGACCATCCTTATGAGGGTAAGTGGGTAAACTGGAAAGAAAGGGGCCCTTTGAGTTAAGTTATTAAGGGAAGGTTCTGGGCATGTTCAGAACTGCACAGATAGGTACTGCAAACATTTTGAAACAGTACTCCCAGAGGTAATGGTTGAATATGGTTGCGAGCGGTGAGCACAGAGACTGGGTTACGCCAATCAAAGCGGTGAAGATTCTTGCTCCATGTAATTCTCATAGTAGAATCCTTCCTTGCAAATTCATGGACTCCACCAGTTATCAACAGAGACACCATGTGGCAGGGAGAAGCAATAGCAGGAGGAGAATAATGTGTGAAATCCAGCTTTCCCTCCAAAGTTCGGATAGGTGGAACCCCACTAAGGAGAATTGAACTTTCCTTCTAATATTGATATTTCAGGAAGTAATAGAGAAGTCTGTGTATACAGCCTACCTTGGAGAAGTAGCTATGTAGAGGAGGAGCTATTATTAACATTATATTTTTAAAGATGAAAGGAATAATGCAAAAGTATAAAGGTAAGTTGAAATCATTTAATTATTTACAAATATTATTTCCTCATGAAAGTTGTTCCCAATATGCTAAGATGAGATCAAATATTCCCATAATTAACTCTTAATGCACCATCAGCCACTACTTAGAAATCATCAAAATTGAAATTTTATATTTATTGCTATATTACTACCAAAAATTTATATATCCTTCTACAAGAGCAGGCTCACTATCTCACCTTTAGCTCACAAGATCACCACTGTATCATCAACCTCCATCATAATGGTACATAGCATAGATTCAGTACATAACCTGATAGATAACATATACTCCATAAATCAAGATTGAATCTCATTCTCTAATAGTCTAAAAGCAAAAAGTGAATACATTATTACAAAACCCTCCTCACAGTAAAAATTTCAGGCCCAGCCCTAGCAGTTTTGGCTCACTGAGTAGAGCATCGGCCTGTGGACGGAAGGGTCCTGTGTTCAATTCTGGTCAAGGGCATGTGCCTAGGTTGCAGGATCAGCACCAGTGGGGGGCATGCAAGAAACAGCCAAACAATGACTCTCATCATTGATGTTTCTCTCTCTGTCTCACTCTCTCTTTCTGAAATCAGTAAAAGTCTTTAAGAAAAATCTCAGACCCAGAAAGATAGTATCTTTCCAAACATTTTAAGAAGAAATGTAAATAAGATATGACACAGGTCACATATAAATTATTCCAGAAAATGGAAACAAGGGAATCATCCCTATGTTTATAAGAATAAAATCCAATCCTTGATTCAAAACACTGTCAATGAAATTACAAGAAATAAACATTACAGACCAATTATGAACACTGGTGCAAAAACTCTTAATAAAATACCAGCAATTAAAATTCAGTATATAGATATAGATATAGATATAGATATAGATATAGATATAGATATAGATA
>JAAGEH010000014.1:5887686-5936777 GCA_011751065.1 Lasiurus cinereus | reverse complement strand
AGATATAGATATAGATATAGATATAGATATAGATATAGATATAGATAGATAGATATAGATATAAATATAGACATATACACGAATATCACACGGGTTTTTCAATATGTAAAGTTAGTTTAACATTTAAAAAATCAGTACAATTTGGGACATTAAAAAAGTAAAGTGGGGGGAGAGGAGGAAAAAAACACATAATTATTTTTATAGATTTAGAAAAGTCATTTGACAACATTCAACACTTAACTCATGATAAAAATTCAAAGAATAGTAGAAATAGAAAAGAAATACATTAATCTATAAATAATCTATAAGAATATTTTTAAAACCTCACAGAAATATTTTATACAATAGTGAAATATTTAAAATCTTTCCAAAAATAATTTTTTAAAAAATAGGAATAAAACTGATTTCACTATCAACATTTCATTCAACATTGTGATGAAAATTTATCATGTAAATAGGATAAGAAAACAACAACAACAAAAAAGACATACTGCCATAGCCAGCTTGGCTCAGTGGATAGAGTTTGCCTGCAGACCAAACACCAAAGGGTCCTGGCTTTGATTCCAGTCAAGGGCGCATACCTTGGTTGCAGGCTTCTCCGTTGCCGGGGTCCTGGTAAGGACGTGTGCAGGAGGCAACCAATCGATGTGTTTCTCTCACATCTATGTTTCTTTGTCTTCTCCTCTCTCTTCCACTCTCTCTAAAAGATCAATGGAAAAATATCTGTGGGTGAGGATTTAAAAAAAAAGACATACTAAGTAGAAAAGAAAAAAAATGATCATAATAATCATTATTCATAGATACAATATAATTACATGCCTATAAATTATAAAAAGTTTACAAACAATTAGAATTAATAAGTGAATTTGACAAGCTTATTGGATATATATCCAATTTAGAAAATATATTTGCCTTCCAGCAACAAAACAACAGTGAAACAGAAATAATAGTATCATTATGTTATTAAGTTAGAAAACATCAAATATCTAGAAATGCATTTATCAAAAAATGTTCAAAGTTCTTACACTAGAAATTAAAATTATTTTTAAAATTAAAAAACACTAAAAGAATTAAATGATAACTATATACAGTGAGAAGTACAGTTTTGGAAGACAAATTATTGTAAAGATATTAATATTCCTCAAATTATGGATTTAATGCAATCACAACCAAACTCCAAATAGATTTTTTAAAATAAAGACAATAGGCTTATTCTAAAATACATATGGAAAGGACCAACAATACCAATAGTGAAGACAAAAGCAATGCTAGATACCAAATATCAAGACCTATATTAAAGCTACAGTAATTAAAACCATGTGATATTATGCACAGATAGATAAGTTGAATAATAGAACAGACTAGACAGCCCAGAAATGGTCTCCATATACTGACATCTAATGATGGTGGATGCTCTGGTGTGCAGCTCCTATTAACTTTAATAAATGAAAGAAACTTTTTCAGCTGCTAGGAATGGTTAATTCTAGACTCTCAGCCTTGTATGGGAATTGACCTTGACTGAGGAACAGTGGCTCACTCAAGGTCACAATTATTTTTGGGTTTAGTCTGTATCCAGTTTGGTCAGCAGGGGCAATAAGGCACAACCTTCTCTCTCTAACTCAGGACAAGTCTGAAAGGCCACCCCAGCCCCAGAACTCTCCATGGAACCCACAGAAGCTTTTGTTGGGAAAGCATTACAGATCAGCTTCTCTCTGTGTCCAATCCTGTTTTCTTTTTCTCTCTTCCACAGTTGTGGGTTCCCAAGTGCCCTCTACAAATGTCTGACAAGCTAGTCTCTAACTTAGAGTCAGCTTCATAGGAAAGCCAAATTGCAGCAGTTTGTGCCAGGAATGTTCAAAAAAGCAGATGCTCATATGCAATTTCAGAGTTGGATCATCTGCCTGACAGGAGAATGACAGCAGATGACTGCAAAGTCAACCAAGAAGTAGTCCAAGTTGCAGCTGCTGGACCAGATGTGATTATCTTTTCTAGACTAGAATAACAGGTGCATGGTATATGGCCACTGACTTAATAAATGCTTTTTTTCCCCCTATTTTTTTTTATCAGAAATGAGAATCATAAGGAGTTCAAATATACTTGGAATAGATAAGACATTCCTAGACATTTAGTGTTTTGTCCTAGGCCTAGGTTAATGCTCTTGTGCTATGCCATGAAATGGACCAAAGAGATCTGTACCCACTGGATGTCCCACAGACCATCACATGGCTCCACTGATTGATGTCTCATGCTAATTGGACTGGATGAACCCGAAGTGGCTGGTAGATTGGAGGCCTTGATATGATCCACATGTTTCAGAGGGTGAAAAATACAACCCACAATGATGTAGGGATTGATCTCAACATTGGGGTCCATTGGTCCTTTACTCTTCAAACTAAAGGAAAGATGATTACATTCGTACCACTAAGAATAAAAGACAAAGATACCAGGTAAGTACGCCTGGTTGTGTTATGGAGGTACCAAGCAGCACATTTGGGAACACTGCTATGACTTTTGTACCCAGTAACATAATAGTCAGCCACCTTTCAGTAGGCTGCTTGTTGATATATTAAGATTTTCCCCCTGAAATGATACTTCTCTTCTTTCCCTGAGTTTTAAACAAATAAAGAAAATAGGGGAATTAAAAAAAGGGGGCCAAATGAAAATGTCTAAAGTTAAGGATGTAACTAGACAACCAAATGGGTTTACTACCTAAATCCCAGAATTTAGCAAACAACCCACCCAGTCATGGGTACTGATAGACTGCCAGCAATTTCCTCTGAACCATAATGGCTTTCTCCTGGGCTTCCACTACCGTATGTCTCAAGTGAGTTTCTCTTGTGGTAGACTCTAACCCAGAACCATAGTAAGTCGGTTCTGGAAAATGCAATTCCAGGCTTCTCCTCTGAAATGGGAAACTTAGAAAACAGTGACAATGATTTGAGTCAATATTACAAAGGGGCTGTAGGGCCAATTTCATACTGTCACCTGTTTTGTTTTGTTTTCTAATGTAGCCACACCCAGGAATTGCCTATAACTGCTTTCATGCTGCACTGGCAGAACTGAGTATTTGCAACAGAGATTGTATTATTGGCAAAGTCTCCAACATTCATTACCTGGTCCTTTATAAGAAAAAAAATTTTCAACTCCTGCACTAGAAAACTTAGTATAGTTTTCAGTATAGTCTGTAAGTATTGGTTTTCTGTTCTCTATCTTCTGTTGTTTTTTGTTTGTTTGTTTGTTTTGTTTTTTAGAAATATGTTTGTATTGATTTCAGAGAGAAAGGGGAGAGAGACAGAAATATCTATGAGGAGAATCATCCATAGGCTGCTTTCTGCACACCTGCTTCTGGACAATGAGACTGAAGCCTGGCCATGTACCCTGACCTAGAATTGAACCTTGATTCAAACCATGACCTTCTGGTTTGTAGGTTGAAACTCAACCACTGAGCCATACTGGCCAGGTCTGTTTTCTGTCTTCTCAAGGTAATTGTGGTCACTTATATATTTTCCTTGAATGTCACTAATTGCATCTAAATTTACCCGTTACCTTTTATATTTTATGTCTTTTTTCTCTTTACTAATAATCAATAATAATAAAAGCATAATATGCTAATTTGACCATACAGCTGAATGACCTTCTGGATGTCCTTCCGAACCACCTTCGAGACAAAGCCAGGGTTGCGATGACCAAGCCCCTTGCAAGAATTTCATGCATTGGGCCTCTAGCATGTAATATTTCGAATATATTTTGTTTTGGTACAAAATAAGACTTTGCCAGAAGTTATTTTGCTTAATAGGTATAATTTATTTGTTATATAACTTAATTTTGCCTTATTTTTATTGTTTTATTCTATATTTAAAGTTAAGTGATGTTCTTGTTTTTATGTAACTTCTTGGATTTAATGTTTAATCTATTTATTTAAAATATTTTTGTAGCCAAATGGGTTTGGCTCTGTGGAGAGAGCATCAGCCTGTGGACTGAAAGGTCCCAGGGTGGATTCTAGTCAAGGGCATGTACCTTGGTTGCAAGCACATCCCTAGTAGGGGGTGTGCAAGAGGTGGCTGATGGATGTTTCTCATCAATATTTCTGGCTCTCTATCCTTCTCCCTTCCTTTTTGTGATAAATCAATAAAATATATTTAAAATAAATAAATAAATAAATAAATAAATAAAATATTTTTGTATCCTTTAAATGCATTTATAGTTATAAATTTTCTTCTCAATACTTAGTTTAAATATATTACTTTTAAAATATATACATTTATAATTAATTTCTAAAGCTCATATTTTAGTTGTGATTTCCTTTTTAACCCAAGTATTATTTAGGAATGTGTTCTTAATTTTAAAAATGGAAGGCTTTTTGTTTGTGTATGTTTCCAGTCATTTCAGTTAATTTTTTAGCTTATTGAATTGTAGCTTGAAAATGAAGCCTCTATAGGTTCATTTTCCTAGAATTAATTAAATTATTCATTGCAACCTTATAAATAGCCATTTTCTATTACTGCAGGAAAAAAAGAATTGAGGTTTTGAATAAGATCACCTCTGGATTTTAATTTTCCTTTCTTTTGTTAATTATAAAAGTATCAGTCATGTTAATTGCATCATTTAAATTCTATCCTCAGCATGATTTGTTCCCAAACCAGACAGAGATGGGAACAGGGACGGGATAGAGACAGCAGGGAAATAAAATTGAGATAGTTTTAGTTACTATATATTTCAGTCACCACAAACTCCTCTTAGAAGCAAAGAGAATTATATATCTTGTTAATGAAAGAAAAATAAACAAGCAAACTAATTATTTATCTTTTTCTTAAATTAAATCTTTATTATTCAGATTATTACATTTGTTTCTCTTTTATCCCCTCCATAGCACCCCTCCACCCAACCCCCTCCCTTCCCTCTGCCCTTACCTTCCTCCCATTGATATTGTCCATAGGTGTATGATTTTTTGTCCAAACTCTCCCTGTACACCCCTCACCTCTTTCCCCCTGAGAATTATCAGTCCACTCCCTTTCTGTGCTCCTGATTCTATTATATTCACCAGTTTATTCTGTTGACCAAATTTTTAATTCACTTAATTTTTAGATTCACTTGTTGTAGATATGTATTTGTTGTTCATAATTTTTTACCTTTTACCTTTTTCTTCTTCCTCTTCTAAAAGAGTACCTTTCAGCATTTCATATAATACTGGTTTGGAGTTGATGAACTCCTTTAGCTTTTTCTTATCTGTGAAGGTCTTTATCTGCCCTTTAATTCTGAATGATAACTTTGCTGAATAGATTATTCTAGGTTGTAGGTTCTTGCTATTCATCACGTTGAATATTTCTTGCCACTCCCGTCTGGCCTGCATCATTTCTGTTGAGAAATCAGCTGACAGTCGTATGGGTGCTCCCTTGTAGGTAATGAACTGTTTTTCTCTTGCTGCTTTTAATATTCTCTCTTTGTCTTTTGCTCTTGGTATTTTAATTATGATGTGTCTTGGTGTAGTCCTCTTTGGATTCCTTTTATATGGGGTTCTGTGTGCTTCCTGGACTTGTAAGTCTATTTCTTTTACCAGATGTGGGAAGTTTTCAGTCATTATTTCTTTAAATAGGTTTTCAGTATCTTGCTCTCTCTCTTCTTCTGGCACCCCCACAATTCTGATGTTGGTACGCTTGAAGCTGTCCCAGGGGCTCCTTACATTATCTTCACATTTTTGGATTCTTTTCTTTTCTTGCTTTTCCAGTTGAGTGTTTTCTAATTCTTTATATTTCAAATTTTTTTCTTGATTCTTGCCTTTCTCTAGTCTGCTGTTAGGACTCTGTATAATATTTTTATTTCAGTCAGTGTATGTTTAATTTCTAGTTGGTCCTTCTTCATCTCTAGTTGGACCTTTTCCATCTCTAGTTGGATCTTTTGCTTCTCTAGTTGGTCCTTTTTCATCTCCTCTTGGCTCTCATTAACTTTATCCAACTTTTCTAGGATATTCTTGAAAAACCTTATAAGCATGGTTTTGAACTCTATATCCAGTTGTTTGTTTTCCTCCATTTCTTTTGTTTGTGATCCCTTCCCTTCTCTCAACATTTTCACTGTGCTGGGAGAACTTCTGTGTTGGATTCAGCCTTATGATAGCAGACTTGCAAAACTGCAAAAGCCTCTCTGCTGAGCTGGGGATAGGTGGAGTCTCAGGGCTTAAGGGACCGCCTTGCCTTCCAGTCGGCCCCACCCTCCACGACCCCTGAGTCTCACGTGACTGAGTAATCACTGGAGCCGTCCTTGTGCGTGCACAGTGCCTCTAGACCGCTTCCTTTCCAGCTCCCCTGCACTACAGGACCACAGGAGTCTAGGTCCCCAGGGTTTCACCTGAAACAGGGGCTTAGTGGAGTCAGAAGTGCCACAGTTGGGAGGGTCTGTCTCCTGCCCACTCGAGAAAGCCTGTGGCACAATCATCAGTCTGTCCTCTGCACACTGCTGTGCGTGCCACCAAACCTCTGATCTTTTGCGACTCCCCTAAATTTCCATGCACCTCTCCCTTTTCACCGTCCAAACTCCCCCCATATGTGTTTTGGCTGGATCTGGGGTTTAGTATCGTAGGATAAGGGGTTCAATGCTTTTGGTCTTCGTTTCCCTCCTGCCAGAGAAAACCAGCCAGGTACTCTGGCACCCGCTCTCTCCATGCGTGCATCTCTGTACCTCAGCTTTTTGCAGCTCCTCTGGATCTCCGTGAGCCCCTCTCTTTTCCTCTAGTTGTAGAATTTCCACTCAGCCAGCTTTCCTGTGGTTCTGGATGATGTCTGTTAGTCTTTTAGTTGTAGTTTTGAAATTGTTGTACGAGGCAGCAGTGTAGATGTTTACCTATGCCACCATCTTGGATTCTCTCCTCTAATTCTTTATCTTTATTCCCAAATTGATCTGACAATTTTTGAAAAAGGCATATTAAAAATCTCCTACCAAGATTATAGAATTGTGTGCTTCTCTTTTCATTAATACAAATTTTACTATAGATATCTTAGCTCTAACATATGATGTGTGCAAGTTAGTAAGGATTCTGACCTTTCATTTTCTTATTTGTTGATTTGTTTTAATATTTTTTAATTTCCTTTATTAGCTTTTTTATAAACAAAAATCATACTGCTGTTTTTTTTTAAATATTAAACCTCTTTTTGTTAATTTCTTCTAAATGTCTCCTCGTATCATCTTAAGAATTCATTTTTATTTCCTTATTCCTACCTGGGGAATACCTTATCCAGGTAATGAAAGATTGGTTGGCCAAATGCCAAAAGGCTGACAAGCTGTGACCCATAGATTGTTTGGAAGCCTCCAGGCTAGTAAGCTCTTATGGAGCTAGTACAAGTTGTATTCTTCTTCTGGCTTTCCTCTTCCCCTTAAGGGGACACAGAGGTAAATTACTTCTTGTCTTTTCCCATATTATAATCACAAAGTCCATAGGGACAGTTCCACCATAAAATCCATGGAATAGGGTGTCATCACTCCAGTGTCCCCTTTCACAGTGTATTGTCTTACAAGAGAAAAGCTGCTCCCTGCAGAGCCCTTGTAAAAGAGCACCTTTTACAAGATTGTTCATTTTCCTACTTCTCCCTAAGCTGCATCCCTTGGCTCCAACCCCTCAGCCTAAGTGCTCGACACACACACACACACACACACACACACACACACACCACATACACACACACACGCACACACACTACCAAAAAGGTAGTTTTTTAAAAAAGAGGATTTATTAGTAACATAGGAAGCCATCTTTATAAAAATCTCCAGTTAGTTATTAACTTTTTCCATCTTTTCAAATAACAAAAATTAACCCTAGCCAATTTGGCTCAGTGGATAGAGCATCAGCCCGAGGACCGAAGGGTCCCAGATTTGACTCCAGCCAAGGGCACATACCTGGGTTGCAGGCTCTGACCGTGGTGAGGGTGTGTGTGGGAGCAACCAATCAATGTTTGTCTTTTACATCAGTGTTTTTCTCTCTCGGTGTCTCTCCCCCTTCCTTCCACTCTTTCTAAAAATAAATGGAAAATTATCCTTGGGTGAGAATTAACAACAACAACATGCCTAAAGAAGGTTGAAAAATTTTAACATTTTGTCTTTTATAAGTAAAAGAGATCCTAACATTTGAGTTAGCTAAAGTAAAGAAATACATGTATATCTGCGTATTAGAAAAACTATTTAATTACTCTTTTGTCTCTGCCCAAGCTAAGGCACTCAAATCAATAATGCCCTATTTTCCACAAAATAATTTATCCTGATAAATTGTGGAAATGGAGCAGCCTATTTCTTGAAGTGTATTTTTTTCTACTTATCAATGTGGAGATAATAAAACACATTGCCTCAAGAACAATGGAAACAATATTAAATTTACTAGGCTTTATTCACATGTTAACATTCCAGTTTCTTTTGACTTTCTTAAATTTTGGCATACTTCATCCTTCTTGGCTTTTTTCATCTTCCAGATCAATTCCCATTTGGATCTACAAATTTGTTAAAAGCAGAATTTAAGTGTTCATAATGAATTCAGTGAAACTGCACTAAGTGCCATATATTGTAAATTTCAAAATACATTCTTTCACTAGCCTAATAAAACCACTGTTTCTTTTAGCTAGTCCATCAATAACACTAACCAATTTGGCATCTGGTTGAGACATCTTCTGTCTTGGTTTTCAAACGGAAACAATTAACTAAACAATTGTGCATAGTTTCCCTAGGAATTACACTAACCAGAGTAGGATGGCAATAAAGGATTATTTCTGGAAATTTATATATTTCTTTTGACAACATACTAAAACACAAAGAAAAACCCATAATTTTTTAAGAGGCATAGACTCATGGACCATATTTACTTCTTTCTGTATGTTTATCTTCCTAAATATATATCATTCTATTCTATTTTAGAAAAAAGTAAATAATATTTTTTATCCTTATGAAATTCAAATATGGGATTCATCTGGAAATTTTCCAGAATCCATGGACAGAGATTTATATTAAATAGTAATTCTGACCTTATTTTGTTATAGATTTCATCAAAATTTAGGTAGATGAAATCTCAAATTCATAAATTCAGTGGAAAAGATTCCCCAAGGATGTTTCAAATCTCCAGCTTCAGGTATAAATGACTCTCTTCCTTCTTTTTAAATATTCCCAGGACAAGCCTGCCTACTGCATGCAAATATGTAAACTCCTTCTTTTGTACACTTGCCTTTGATACTGTTCTTGTATCAAACTTTCTGTGGTTTAGCAATCCGAGATTACTGCCACAGCGGTAGAGGAAGTTCCTTGAAAAACATTGATTTGTGTTAGAGCAGCCATTCTTGCCAGTACCATTTTTTATTTTTAGGTATAAAATTATTTAGATTGATTGGCACTAACATTTTGTACAGAATTCATTAATAGGGCAATTTAAAATTCTTAAAGGATTATAAATGACCATTTAAATAAATTATATTGAATAAAAAACACCAAAATGGAATCAATATAGCACAAAATTGAAATAACAATGGTGTGTTAATTGGGAATCACAATAAGTTAGTTTGAAAGCAACCTATTTTTAAGACAAATTCACTGTGTTGTTTGCTTATCTTAATGACATTTTTAGTCATTGGAACAATTCAAAATCAACATGGTCTTTTGCTAGTCACACTTCTTAACTGTACATCTGGTCATATTTTATCTCATACTTCTGGAAGCTAGAAATCTAAGATCAAGGTGCCAGTATATAGGGGAGTTTATAATCCAAAACTCTTCTATATACTCATTTTAATGCATCAGCATATTTAAAATGCACCTGCAAAGATGGTGAATATTCTAATGAAACCTTCCCTTAAGATTCTTGTGTGCAGGAAAATCCTATATAATAAAGAGGTAATATGCAAATTACCTCACACCTTCACAAGATGGCTACCTATGACCAGGTTGGCAGGGGGATTAGTGAGGGACAACCAATTGACTGAACAAGCAAGCTGCATTGGGCAACCAAGCCGGTGGGAAGGGGCCATGAAGGGTGACCAGGTCAGCAAGGGGGAAGGGGGTAGCTGTAGGTCACCAGGCCAGCAGGGGGGGCAGTTAGAAGTGATCCGGCTGGCAGGCAGGTGAGTGATAAGGAACCAGTGGTTCAGGATTGTGAGAGGGATGCCCAACTGCCAGTTTAGGCCTGATTTCCAAGATCAGGCCTAAACCAGCAGTCAGACATACCCCAAGGGATCCCAGATTGGAGAAGGTGCAGGCTGGGCTGAGGGGATTTCCCCCATCCCCCTATGCACAAATTTCATGCACCAGGTCTCTAATAAAAAGATAAAAATAAATTCTATTGCGAAAGTGTGTTTTTAAAATTAAGTTAGAGATATAGATTCTTTAAAATTAAAATTAAGAAGTTACTTAATTATGAACCTAATTTGCTTTGTGAGCTTGATTTTAAGGTCTTATTTTAAAACCCTAATTATTTGATAAGCACCATGATTTTATTTCTACAACTGATTTTTAATATTGGTAGAACCATTATCCAACCACTTCCGCATTCTAAAAAGAGAAAATTGCTGCCAAACCGGTTTGGCTCAGTGGATAGAGCGTTGGCCTGTGGACTGAAAGGTCCCAGATTCGATTCCAGTCAAGGGCATGTACCTGGGTTGCAGGCACATCCCCAGTAGGTTGCGTGTAGGAGGCGGCTGATCGATGTCTCTCTCTCATCGATGTTTCTAGCTCTCTATCTCTCTCCCTTCCTCTCTGTAAAAAATCAATAAAATATTTAAAAAAAAGAAAATTGCTAAAGTAGAAAAGCAATTTTTACTTGTAACCTCAAATGCCATGTACATAAATTATAAATGGAGTATATTGGTATGATAAATATAAAACATTTCCCAAAAAAAGGCACAGATTTAGAATCCATAAGCCACAGGCTTGGAACTTCCAGTTAATCTGGCTTGATATTAGACAACCTAGAGGAATGAATTCTTAGTATGGTTCATGGATGCTACTCCAATATTAATTATTTACCTAGGGGGAAAAAAAAGGAGATAACAAAAATATCACCATTGGCATTGTTCACAAGGTTTTAAAAGAAGGAGTTTTGGATTGCTTTCTAAACCACTATCACACATCTGCTTTGAACACCAGAGGAAGAGAACATGTTGTCTTGAACATTTAGCCTAGAAGTCCTGGCTGTTGGAAGGTATGGCCTCTTCCCAGATCTGCAATAAAGCTGATCCGCAGGTTCAAAGCTTATAAAGAATTTTGACTATAACTTTGTTCAGACTCGGTAAAAATTGCAAATACTCTTGGAAGAGATTCTGTTTGATTGGAAGATTCATGGCCCTGAGTTACTAGTCATCTGCTTCTGCCACAATAACTATTATTATTGTTTTGGAGGAAATGTTTGGCTTTTAGCAGTCATAAATAGCTGACAATCACATGCCAACTCTAAAATAAAAGAATAATTCACACAAACAGACCTGTGGATGGCAGTTACTTTGTATTATCTATCTGGATGCGAAGAGTTTTTGGTGAAAAAATCAGTGATTTTGATGAAATTGTTATTGGACAAGCCTGTGTCATTTACCTAAAGGTCATTTGTTTTCTTTCTTTCTTTCTACTTCTTCTTCTTCTTCTTTTTTTTTCTAAATTTTACTAATTTATCAAAAAGCTGTAGAATATCTTGTAGATGCTTTTGGAGTGAATACTCTGAATAAAACATTAAAACTTTTATCTCTATTTTGAGTCCATACACCTCCAATCACAGAGAGTTCCTCCCCATAGGAGTAGGAGCTGAGAGTGGGTTGACAGTTGTAACAGTGTGCCTTTGGTTGTTCTGAACTGTTTCCTACAATACTCATATGCACAAATGTGAAGATCTCATTTATGTTTCTCTCAAAATATTATCACAGTTAATGTGGGGTTTTGGTTGTGTATTAATGTATTTCTGGGTATCATGAAATATTATTGAATAAGCAATTTAAAATCGCACAAAGAAATATTTTAAGAGCCCAGCTTCCTGAATCAGAAAACTTTAGGTGCATAGTTATCTCAATCATTTATTAGCAAACTCACTTTAGAAAAGTTATATGATGCTTCTGGATCTTTATCTCTAAACTGTAATAAGTATTGAACCCATAAAGTTGTTGTTGAGATAATAAATTTAATGTACTTTCTGTGGTATTTGGGAAATAGTATACACTTAATCAATAATGATGATAATAATTACTATTGCTATTATTATTATGTTGAACAGAAAAAAATTAAGTTAAACATAATTCACATATTAGTTCATCTTTGGACCAACTTGGAGTTGGAAGTAAGGGCCTGGATCTAGTACTAGAACAGCTTCTTTGATTTCAATTTCCTAATCTGCTGCCAGATTTTGTACAAGCCATGTCTATGTCTAAAATATAATCTGTTTTCACTCACCCATGTGTAACTAGAACCAGAGTCTTCATGTTGTGATAGGACATTAAAGATAAAACAATCTCTTCCTCTTCCAACTTTATTATCTTGGATAAATTAATTTCTCTTTCTTAACTTCTGGTTTCTCATTTAAAATGTGGGTATAAAAAAACTTGCAAAGATATCTTGAAGGTTTTTAAGTATAATATAATGACATTTGCTTGAATGAACAAATAATCAATAAAATGTGGCTCGTATTGTTTAAAATTTTGATTTTAAATAATTAGGATATTAGAGAATATTTTAAAAATAATATTCTGTGTCTGAAAACATATGGAAGTTATTTGGGGTTATAAAGTATTATTTGCATTATTCTAATATATTAAGACTGTCTACTCATTAACATTTTCCAATATAAGGTCTGTTGTCTTTTAAAATGTATGGTTAGTACTTAACAGATGCCAAATAATTGATCTATTACTCTTATAATCCTCAGTTGTAATCTTCTCATTACTTATAATTACTTTCCAATTATTTATTTTTGAGACATTTTTAAAGAGGATGATTTGGGGAAAAATGTATCTAAAACAGGTAAATGTGATTTAAAAAAATATTTAATGATTATAATGGCATATGGATTGAAGTTTCAGTGAAAAATCTCATGAATGGCTATTATAATTCAGTCTATCATTAAAGAATAAATATGGTTTATATAGAGAGAAAATAGAAAATAAGTAAATTTATATAGTTAGAACTAATGTTTTATAGCAATATAAACAGTAAGCAGCAAGAGTGGTAAGTACTTATATCATATGAATAAATTATTTGGTGAGACTATCCTCTCTTTTTATGTTTGATTTCTTAATCTAACAGAGGATATTTAGGATAGTATTTAAATTTCATGAACAAGTATAATAAAATTAATATATTACAGACCATGTGAAGCTGAAGTGTATAGAAAATAGGATTCTATGCCAAAACCGGTTTGGCTCAGTGGATAGAGCATCAACCTGTGGACTGAAAGGTCCCAGGTTCGATTCCGGTCAGGGGCACATACCTTGGTTGCGGCACATCCCCAGTGGGGGTTGTGGAGGAGGCAGCTGATGGATGTTTCTCTCTCATCGATGTTTCTGACTCTCTATCCCTCTCCCTTCCTCTCTGTAAAAAAAATCAATAAAATATGTTTTTTTAAAAAAAGAAAGAAAATAGGGTTCTAATTGAATGTCTTGAGATAAGCCTACAAAATGTTTCCAGTTGCAGATGTAAATAAAGGAACAAAAAAGCAGACATATGTAAATAAATGAACAAAAAAGCAGAAAGAAATTATCCTATTAATTAAAAATCTACCATTTCATTAAGCAATTAGGAAGCAATAAAAAGAGGAAAGGTAATTATTTATGGTCTCTATTCTATATAACAGATTTTTAACATATATTAACTTGTTTAGTTCTTAGAATAAACCTGTAAATTATATATTGTCATTTTCATTTTACTAATATATCAACATGAAATATAGAGAAATTAAGTAACGAGAACAAACTTTACTCCTTTATTTAATACTATTCCAGGTGTGTGAACAACATCAATGGACAAAAACATCTTTTGAATTCAGCTTACATTTTAGCCAGAAAAAAGAAAAAACAAGTACATGAATAAATTGCATAATATTTTAGAACATAATAAGTACTATGAAAAAAAGAAAGAAAATGCATGTAAGGGGATCAGAAATCCTTGGATGATGGGAGTTTGCACTTTTTAACAATATTTGCTAAATCTCCTTGAGAGGGTGACATCTGAGAAATAAACGAAGTTAAGGAGTTAGACATGTGGCTCCCTGGGAGAGGGCATGTTAGACAGAGGAAACAGGTGGAATGAATAAGGTGGGAATCCTGACTTTATGGGCATATCAGAGAAGCAGCAATTTGGCTGGAGCAGAGGGAGCAAGAGGCAGAGTGAAGGGGGGAACAAGGCAGAGTTATTGGGAGGGGAGCATAACACTTGGGACCATGTAGATCACTGTGAACATTGAGTTACTAATATCAGGGAGCAGAGTATCTTGTAAAGCTTGTAGAATGTGATTATACAGACAGTCTCCCAATAATAATAGTTGGACTTATGATTTTTTTTTGTTTTTACAATGATATAAAAGCAATATGCATTCAGCTGCAACTGTATTTAGAATGTTGAGCTTTGAGCTTTTCTGGACTAGTGATTTGCCTTATGATATTATTTATGATGCTGGGCAATGGCAATGAGCCCCAGTTCTCAGGCAACCACAAAATAATGAAGATAACCAATGCTCAACTGTGTACTGTGTTCCCAGTGTTTTTTACATGTTTTTTTTTTGGGGGGGGGGTTGTTTGTTGTGTTTGATTTTTCCTATCCCATCATGTCTACAAAACATTCATCTCTGTCTCCCACTTCTGATGAGAAGAGGCAGGCAATTACTGTTTACAACCAGTGCTCCCTTCTCCTCATATGATATGGTTTGAAAATGTATTAGTGGATACATCTGTAGGTCCAGAACACAATACTAAGGGATGCTCACCTGAGCCCAGGCTTTCTTAAGGAAAAACAAAACAAACAAACAAACCCAAGACAACCATCAGGCATACAGTCAAGAGCTAATAGGAAAGCTGTTTGTTATCTAAGAGCTGCATAGTCAAAGGAAGGACCACTTTGCACACAATAAGGACAAAGGAACACTTTACTAGACAAAGCCAAAATCAGTTCTGGCTCAGAAGTGCTCAGAAAGCAGACTTTGAGTCTCTGTTACATTCCATTCAAGTCTATCCCTTAAGACAGCTGAGCTTCACTTTCTTCATCTGCAAAATGGGAACGAAGACATTAAACCTGCCCAAGAATGAATGCTGTGAGGGCCGAATGAGAGATCGCAGTGAATGGTTTTTGAAACCATCAAATTCTGTGCACCTGTTCATTCGTTAACAAATGTTGAGACAGTACCTGTAAGATTATATGGCTTTAGACGTTTTGATCAATTTAAGGTTGCTTAGAAAGATCAGGCTTTTAGAGATTAGAAATAAAACTCAAGAGATTAGGTTAGATGCCAGGCGCCTAGTGATGAAATCACAGAAACTGTAGGTTATCCGATTCGATCCAAGAAGGTCATTTGCTGCTCTATTGCTTTTCGTTACTGGTAGTCAAATGGTGACTCCAAATGACTCCGGCTCCTGGGGAGGTGGTTGTCCTTACCCACTAACACTGTCCTTACCCGACCTTCACCCTCAACATCTTGAGTCCCTAAAAAGGGGAGGGGGTGGGGGTGGGGAGGAAGCTGTATTTCTGCTCCAAAATCCTTTCGACGCCTGGAAGAGGGGGTGTGGGGACGCCCCTCCACGCTGGGTGTCACCCCCGGACACGTACCTCTTCCCGCCCCCACCCCACCCCACCCCCTCCCGTCGCCCCGCTGTCCCCGGCTCCCCGGCCCGCGGTCCCTGCAGCGGCCCGGAGGCGGCTGCGGTCACCGGTCGCGCGCGCCACGGCGCAGGCTCCGCACCGGAGCAGGCGCGTCAGCTGAGCTCGGCGGTGGCGCGGGCGGCGGGACGCAGCTGCACCCCAGCAGCCGGCGCCGTCTGGCCCCGTGCCGCCGGGTCCTGGCCTGGCGGCTGGAGGCGGGGGCGCCCAGGGTACGTGTCCGGGGGTTCCACCGAGGAAGGAAGGGCTGGGGAGGACCGGGGTGGGAGGCGGTGGGGGCCGGGGGAGGAGGATAAACGCCTCTGCGGAAAGCCAGGGTCACGGCTGGGGCGGTGGGGGCACTGGAGCACTGCGGCTGCAGGGAGGAGGCGAGCGCTGCCCGCCAGGGGCCAGGAGCGTGGGTAGCGGGCCACCGATGCGGCGGCGTCCGTGGACAGTCTGGGGGGATGGAGGAATGCAGAGGGCCGGGGTCACCCGAGGGGAGGGCTCCTGGCGGCGTGGGGTTGCTGAAGATCCTCCAGTCCTTGCCGCTGTCCCCTTTGCAAGGTTGGAGGTGAAGGCAGAGAACAGAGAGTTGAATTCCTCTCTGCTCATTGAAACCCTTAGGATGGCTCTTGGTTTTCCGGGGGGAAGGAAGTGAAGGTGGTGGGCGAAGTACCTGCTGCTGTGAGCAAAGGTGTCTGGAAGTGGGTGCCCTGGTAGGTTGGGGGCAGGGAGCGGCCAAAGCTGTAAGTTGACAGCGAGAGCCTTCTGCGCTTGCTGTTGGCCTGACAAGCACCCCCTCTTCTCTTCATTAGAAAGGAGCTGGCTTGCTGTAGAGTGGTGCAATGGATAAACGTCGGAAAATAATGATTGGGGGACAGAAAGGGAGATGAAAAACATGGCCTGGAAGAAGCACATTTGTAGGGGTCAGATGGGAATTAAGTTAATGTTGAGGCATCTGATAGGTCTCCCACTCTGCAATGAAGGTGAAAAAATTCATGGTTTGGAAATGAAGGAGGCAGAAGGGGTTTAAATATTCCAGAAGCTTAAAGTTTTTTTTTTTGGTTTGTTTGCTTTTGTTTTTTTTTAAGCATCAGACACTGGCAAGAATATAATTCTCATTTCAGCACGGAAAATGTTATTAAAATATGGCTGGGAGATTATTTGGAAGCATCTAACTATACTTGCTACTTCATTTTATATAATGTTATCTAGAATTTCTGCAGTCAGAAATCATCTTTGGGTAATAAACATTAGTATCAAGCAAGGAGGAAAGCCAAAGAGCTAATTTAAATCCATCTACATCATTTTGGGGGGTAAAAGCTTGCAAATTAGTGTGTATAAACAAAAACACAGTTAATTTAGAGGGTGAAACTCTTCAATGATAATTTTTTCTTTTATCTCTGTCAATTTTTAATACTTAAAATTATCTTCCCTTTAATTAGTCTTATTGTTTATGGAAATATACATACAAATTTAAAACAATCTAACAATGAAAAAAAAAACAAAAATTAATTTAAACTTCATAGCATCAGATAACCATTTTAACTCAGTGTTGAACTTCTTTCCAGATACCTTTCTAAGCATAGATTGATGTACTGTGCAAGTCAATGTCATTTTACAATTTTATATAATTACAGAATCAGACATATTGCATCCTTATATTTTATTCCTCAGTAGGATTTTATTTCCTACCGTTATTTAAATTAACTTTTACTGCTAAATCAGCACAAAATATAGTATAGTGAAGTATAACCACCTAGAAATGAGCAATGAAGATTTGATGTACAAATGTCTATTGGTTAGTAATGATTTTACTCTTTAATTAGTCATATAGTTAATCATTTGCTTCATAAATGTAAATGTTTATTGTTCTTTCTTGTAGATCCACCTCCTGAAATTTAACTCTTCACAATGAAGTTTTTACCGGCGATTGCCTTTTTTATTTTAATTTCCTTGTGGGTTGAAGAAGCCTATTCTAAAGAGAAGTCTTCAAAGAAAGGGAAGGGGAAAAAGAAGCAGTATCTATGCCCATCGTACGTTCTTCATGCCTTATATTCTCATATGGAGAGATGTTATTGCATTTTTTTTTTATCCAAGAAAGGTTGCTTATTAAAACATGTATCAGCAGAGCCTTTCATATCAGAACATGCACTAATTTCCCAATGTTCCCCTGTCTTTAGTTAACTCCCATCTTAGTGGTCTTGTCCAAATCTATGACTGTAAATATAATTTATTTACTGTTGACTCCTAAACTATGTCTGGCCCAGACTTTTCTGAAGAGCATCACACCCATACATTTAACATTTGAATCTGACTGTCCCTTAATGACCTCAAACTCAATTCAAACCCTATCTCCTTTGGAAAGCTTTTCCTAATTCTGATAGTCTGATTTAGATAAACATTCTGTGTCTTTATAGTACCCTAATTGCCTGTCATATTTATAATACTGTATTATAGAGTTTCCCCTCTAGATTGAAAACCTTTGAGAACAGGATCTTACTGATTCAATCACTAAAGAGCAGCATAACACACATACACACAAAAAATAAAAATTTATTTAAAGAATGAATAACAACCTAAAAATCATTGGCTTTTACAAGTCATTAAATCTGGATTGGTGAAGGCATTTGAAAAAAATTTTAATGATCCGTATGGACAATATTTAGAAATATGGTCCCAATAGTAAAACTAGATAAGTTAACAACTGGGTAATTATTAGAACATCTTCAACCTCGCTGATGGTGACATTTTGGCCTTATTGTGTTCAACATTTTATCAGTGACTAAAATAAGACCATACATAAGAAATACTCATCCAGGCTGAAGATAGTATGTATACCCATATATTCAGAAATAAATTTTCTGAATCATAGGGTATAAGTATATCAAACTCTAAGAGATATGGATAGTTTTCCAGCTCTACTTCCATCATTCATTTGTGAGAGTTCCAGTTGCTTCACATGCTTGTCAAAACTTGATATTATCAGCAATCATTTGAATTTTAGCTATCTGATATGGGTATAAGATATCACATTGTGATTTTAATTTGCATTTGCCTGATGGTTAACGTTTCTGAGCACCTTTTCATAAGTATATTGGAGTTTTAGTTATAAGATTTATGCAAAGTGCTCAATTTTCAAAATTGTTTTCCTACCTTTTAAAAAAATCTGTTCATTTTTTAATTATTGATATGTAGAAGTTTTTTATATATTCCAGAAAGATTCTTTGTCAGATATATGTACTACAGCTCTCTTTCCAATATTTGGTATGCATTTTAACTTACTTAACAGTGTCTTTTGATGAACTAAAGTACTTATTTTTAATGAAGTCTGAGTCTGATTTGAGTTATTAACCTTCTTTAATGTTTTTGTGTTTTATTTAAGAAATAGCTCTCTACTCCAGGGTCATGAAGATAATCTGCTTTTTCCCCATTAGATGCTTTATTGTCTATAGTTCCATATTTAGTTCTGTAATCTATTTCAATTTATTTTGTTTGTGTATGATGTGGAATAGGGTCATGACTCATTTTTAAAAGCAGCACATTGATTGAAAGGCCATTGTGTCTTTCATTGCAGTTGGGAATTTGTTGTAAATTAGTTGCTTGTTTCTCTATTCTGTCCCACTGGTTTATGACTACACACCTTGTGTCAGTAATACACTTTCTAATGCTTGCATATCCTCTAGCTTTGTTCTCTAGAAGTACCATGGCCATTTTAGGTCCTTTGTATCCCCTTATGAACTTTTGAATCAGCTATTCTAATTGCATATGTATAGACACAAAATGCTGGGATTTTTATTGACATTATTTTGTTAACCTAAAATAAGAAGCCAAAGTGAGAGGCACCATTGTTTATTTGGGGTCACAAAAGTACAACTCCGGGACACAAATTTAGGCAGAAACCAAAATTGTGTTCTGATTACAGAGGAAAGGACTTTTTGTGAGAAAATGAAAAGAAACGATTGCATGAGTAGAGGAAAGGAATTTCTATCTGTATTCACACACTGAATTACTTTTTAACTCTACGTGAGGGGTTACTGATTCTATCTTCTGGGGGGGGGGGGAATGTCAATAATCCACAGTTTTTATGGTTGGGATGCCTGCCTTCCTGCTATTTTACAAATAATTCTTTATAAGACAGTGTTGCCTTGGCCCAGTGCAAAGGTTACTTCACCTAGTTCCATGGTCGGCAAACTGCAGTTTGCGAGTCATATGCGGCTCTTTGGCCCCTTGAGTGTGGCTCTTCCACAAAATACCACAGCCTGGACAAGTCTATTTTGAAGAAGTGGCATTAGAAGAAGTTTAAATTTTAAAAATTTGGCTCTCAAAAGAAATTTCAATCATTGTACTGTTGATATTTGCCTCTGTTGACTAATGAATTTGCCAACCACTGACCTCGTTCAACCATTCCAAAAGTTCAAGGAGCAAGACTTGTAAGGAATGGCTACTCGATGTCTACTTTAAAATGGCTCCACTTATGTCAGCTTTTCATAAAATAGACTCAATTTTGTTTCTAATTTGTATTCAAACATATTATAGATCCTTCTCATTAATCTGCCTCCTGGTGTTTATTAGAGTTCAAACTGTATAGCACTGTTCAAAACTGTAGAATATTAGGTGTCATTGTCTTTATTTTGCTCACTTATATTGCAGAGAAATTATTCTTCATCACTGCTCAGCAAAATCACATATGCTTAATCATCACTTATATTTTTTTCATTTTATTTTTTTCCAGTTTATTTGCATTATTATAGTGTCTCTATTGCTGGTTCTTGAGTTTGTTTGTGACTAAAGATGTTAACCATTTCTCATGCATTGCAAATGAAATACCATGTTTTTTGTTGTTATTTTATTCTGGTGTTTTACTTTTTGGTTGTATCAAACTTGTGTTTTAAATATAATCATGATCTGTTTTAAAAAAATAAATCAAACAGTAAACAAGAAAAACAACCACACCTGGGGAAAAAAGGCAAAGCAAACAAACTAATTAAGAATGAAGGTGTTTACCATGACATTGGAATAACCACCTTTTCATAAATGTGGCTAGCCCTGGGATAATGTTTTTTTTTTTTTAATATCTAATACAAACCATTGCACTGAGTAGAATTCTTTAAGGAATTGGAACTAGGGACTTTTTTTATTCTTATCCTGTGGCCAATTACTCCATGAATCAGAGGTTGAGCTCCATCAGATGCAAGTGTTTTTGTGTGTTTATTTGCTGGTATTTTCCTAGGACTTTAAAAAAAATGCGTGGTGGTGGCAGGCACTTGTTAAATATTTGTTGAATGAGTCATTGAATATTTATAGAATACTACATGTGTAGTGTATTCAGAATTTGTAGTTCTAGTTAAGTATGAATTTTGTGAGGGGAAAATAGTTTCAACTCTTGAAAATTTACATTCAAGGAACCTCTTTTTTCCCCCTGAAAAAGAATGCTAACAAAATACTGGTGATAGACTTTATTAGTCATGTCAATAATTTGGTAAGTACTGGATATGATATCATCATACCTTTAAAAATAGATTTTAAAATTAGTCATATTTGTTTCTGGTTGCCTTTAAAGTTCTGAATTGTTTTAAAATACGGTGCAGTATATTTTGTCTTTTATTTTCTAGGTGTTCATGTAAGAACTATATTACATTTTGGCAGCAATACACACTTTTAAGCTTGGCACTTTTAAGGAGGACAGGGAAACTGCCTGACTCTATTTTCCATGAGGGCATATGATCCTGCCTCTATTACCATCTCTCTATTCCTTTTCCTCCCTAGATGAATGAGCGAGCTCTCCCTCATCTAAGGCTGTTTTGTTCACCCATCATTTAGATCTCATTGACTCCTATTTTGGGGGAGGGGAGAATCTGAAATTGGGATTCACTTTTTCTCACTCAACTGCATCTTTTGTAATCCACTCAAGTTTTACATTATATACTACAATATAGAAAAATTCAGTATGTCTCTGAAACCCACCTGTCGGTAGCCATTGCTAGAGTTTTCATGTTAAGGGGGTAAAAATAGATTTATTTTATTAATTTGAAAAGTTGAAGTATTTAGAAGCTGTATCCAATGCCAGTTTGTCCTGCTGGTGTTTACTTATCTCTTCCTGTGCCAGATTCTCCCTAGAAGAAAGCCAAGAAATTAAATTTTGTTTCCAAACAATAGCTATGTAAATAGTTCAAGGAAACAGCCATTGGTTCAGCCAAAAAAAAAAAAAAAGCAAACTAATTTAACTGTTTGTTTGTTTTTTAATGAAATTGAGCTATAACTTCATTTAAAATTCACTCCATATATATATAACATATATATGTAATATAATATATATATGGTTTTTCTTTTTTGAGTATTGTCACTGCATGTTATTTTTAAATTTAAAATTTTATTGTGGTATGAATACTTAACATGAGATCTGCCCTCTTAACAGATTTTTTAAAATTAGATATTACATTGTATTGTTAGATTTTCTGTAGGTACGATATTGTACAGAAAATCTCTAGAACTTATTCATCTTTGCATCAGTGAAATTTCTCTGTTAATTAGCAATTCCCCATAGCTTCCTCACTCCATCAACCACTATTGTATTCTCTGCTTCTATGAGGTTGAATACTTTAGACTCTTGTAAGTAGGATCATGCAATATTTGTGCTTCTGAGACTGATTTGTTTTACTTAGCATAAGGCCCTCAAGGTTTATCCATTTTGTTGCATATGGCAGGATTTTCTTTTTATTTATTTATTTATTTATTTAAATATATTTTATTGATTTTTTACAAAGAGGAAGGGAGAGGGATAGAGAGTCAGAAACATTGATGAGAGAGAGACATCGATCAACTGCCTTCTGCACGCCTCCCACTAGAGATGTGCCCACAACCAAGGTACATGCCCTTGACCGTAATCGAACCCGGGATCCCTCAGTCCGAAGGCCGACGCTCTATCCACTGAGCCAAACCGGTCTCGGCAGGATTTCCTTTTTAAAGGGTAAACAAGATTCCATTGTATGCATATAGCATGTTTTTTAAAAAATATATTTTATTGATTTTTTACAGAGAGGAAGGGAGAGGGATAGAGAGTTAGAAAAATCTATCAGCTGCCTCCTGCACACCCCCTACTGGGGATGTGCCCGCAACCAAGAGATGTGCCCGCAACCAAGATACATGCCGTTGACCGGAATTGAACCTGGGACCTTTCAGTTCAAAGGCCAACACTCTATCCACTGAGCCAAACCAGTTTTGGCTATACCATGTTTTTAAAAAAAGCAGTTATCTGTCAATGGACTTTTAGGTTGATTCCACATGTAAGTGGCTATTATGAATCTTATGACCTTGGCTGGTGCAGACACGGAGGAACTGGGTTTTACAGCCCAATTATTATGCACTGAGGGGCTGGGATGGAGCTATGGTGAACTATGCTTATTTCATCAACAACTTGGTTCTCTGTAGTCCCCAGAGGAATGGCATATTGTTGCTTTGGAACAGGGGAAATAGAATCCAGTATCTAGGGTAGCATCAAGAAAAGCTGGGATGTTACATGTGAGGTAAGACCCTTTTCCTGCACAGGGAGAAGCTGGGAGGTCTGGATGGTATTAGGCTATGCTGCTCTGAGGGTGGGGTTTATGGTAAGAGTGTGTCCCCACTTTCCCTCGTTTCATTGCAGCTGGTTGGGTGTAAAAGCCTCTCAATTAGTTTCTGGATTTCTGAAAAAAGGGAATGGTGTGTCTATGGGGAGAAGGAGGGTCCAGACTTCTTATTCCATCTTGTTAAAGTCGCTCCCAGTCAAACTTTTCAATAGGTGTCCTCCCTCATCCAATTTCCTTTCCTACTGCTCTCTGTTTTATCTATTCTCATCTATCTGGCTTCAATCTCTTTCTCAGCTGAAAACAACTCTCCTTTTTTCTAAACCCCACACAGAACGTTTTCAGTCGTTATTTCAACCTCACCATGACATTTGGCCCTGATAACCAACCCTTCCATAGAATATCCTTTTTCCTGGAGTTCTGTTGACACTCACTTATGGATTTCCTCCTTCCTCTTAGGCAGTTTATTCTTTGTCATAATTGTTGGCTTATTTTTTCCTCCCTCTGTTCATGTTTTAATTCCATCTTCTTTTCTCACTCTAAATTCTCTTTTCTAGCAAGTGACTTTCTGATCACTGGAATAATCTGAGGAGCTTTTAATGTTCTGATGCCTGAGCTAAACAACTTAAACTAATTAAATCTGGAGGGCAGGGTTTGGGCTTGGCATCAGAAGTTTTCAGAGCTTCTTAGGTAAATTCAAGGCCAGTCAAAGACAAGAACCACTAGACAGATTCAACTGAACCCACAGTTTTGAAGACCACTTTTAGATCAGAATAATCAACATTTGTGTTGGATTCTTAAATGCATAACAAGCATCTGGTACCTTGTATGGAATACGTATATCAAAGCTCAAGAACTTTGTTAAGTGAATTCGGGAATGGGTAAAGAAAAATAAAAATGTTGCATATTGATAGTTGTATAAGATAGTTGTTTTTTAAGGAATCTTATTATTTAGCTGATATTGTAGATTGAGTTCTCTGAAAGATTGATTCTGAGATGAAGATTTATAGGCAGAGAGCAATTGCTTGTGAAACATCTATGTGGGTGAAGAAAAGGGATTCAAACCCAAGAACAATATAGCTGCATCTAAGCATCAATTAAAGCCCTAGTGTGCTCTGCAGCTGGGGCACCCTCTCAAGATGTCTCTATTAGTAGGAAGGGTTCCCTTGCATCCTCATGACAAAGTTTTTGGATATGGGTAAGACACCTCTCTTTAGCTGAAGAGATGCAATTCAGACTCCTAAGCGGTCAGCATTCCTGGCAACAGTCTCAGTTTTGAAGGGACCATTGGGGATGCAGCACCACACATCCACAACAGGTAGATCCAGATTGAACGGGACCTTAGAGATCCCCTCATCTGAACTTTTGATTTAGAGGTGAGGATACTGAAGCTCAGAGAGGCAAGTGAATTGCTCAGTATCATGTGGGAATCTTATAGTCTGTCTGGGCTAGAACACCAACTAGTCTGTAGACTCCTAGACAAGTGTTTCTTCAATTATGTCTACACTTGACTTTATTATGTGCATTAGGGTGGGCTTATCTTATTACCAGTTCTATTAGGCCAGGAGAGAAACATTTTATATCTGTGCTATGCATGGAAAATTGAGAAAAAATAAGTACTTTTCCAGCTGCAGTTAGAGCAGAGTTAGACGTGTTACTGTGGATTTTTATTTGCTGGGTCAGGATATGATACTATTTTTGCAAAGCACAGAAAGGAATTGCACAGTAAACGTTTGGTTTGTATTGAGGTTTACATTTAATTATTTATGACACAAGTTTTGTATCAAATTAACAAACCAATGAAAAGTAGTGAGAATATGTAGTGCTTTATACTGTTTGAGAATCATACCATATAAATAGAAAATACTTATAATATTCATAGGACAAGTAATCTTACATGTGATATGAAGTTAAAAAGATCATAGCTCTGATGGGATTTGGAAATTGCTAGTATGTAAAATCCAACATCTCTCCAAATAGATGTTTCTACTTTGTGAAAAACATTTTTTCTTTGAGCCATAGATGATGTAAGTGCATAATTGAAGTTAGACAAGATTTGAAAATGTTTCTACGGTCTCCAAAAGTTCCTTAAGCCCAACTGGGGAGATAAATGAAATAAATGTTGTGGAACACTGTTTTTAATTATGATTCTTGGCCTATAAAAAGATGACAGACTTTGCCACACACATCCACATTTATTCCTAAACACATTCTTTTCAAATAAATTATAAACTAATTAAACTCAACTAATCATGTGAAAGGTATCACTTGCTATAGTCATAAACCTCTGTTCACAATTTAATGTGTGAAAACAGAATGGAAAAAATACAGAAGCTGTGAAGTAATATGCTATAACTATAGTTAGGAAAATACAAAACAACCCCTTAATTATCTGGATTCAAAAATAACTGTTGACTTAGTTTCTTGCCTGAGTATATAATATGTTTAGCTTTATATGACTGTCTGCCTGTTTATCTAGAAGAGTAGTTTCACTGCCCTAAAAACCTCTGTGCTCTGCCTATTCATCTCTCCTCCCCTCCTCCACCCAACCCCTGGCAACTACTGATCTTTTCACTGTCTGCAGTTTTGCATTTTCCAGAATGTCATATATTTAGAATCATATAGCATGTAGTCTTTTCAGATTGGCTTCTTTCACTTACTGGTAGTAATATGCGTTTCTGTTTCACCACATCTTTTCATGGCTTGATAGTGCATTTCGTTTTTGTGCTGAATAATATTCCATTGTCTGGATGCACCACAGTTTATTTAAGGATTTCTTGGTTTCTTCCAGGTTTTGACAAATACCAATAAATCTGTTATAAATATTTGTGTGCAGGGCTTTTGTGTGAACATTGTTTTCATCTCCAAGGAACAAGATTGCTGGATGCGATGGTTTAAGCGTGTGTGTGGTTTTGTAAGAAATCACCACATGGTCTTTCAGAGTGGCCTTACCATTTTGCATCCCATTCAGGATTTTACATTATATTGGTCTTTATGCCTGCTTAGTCTCCTCTCAGCTGTGAAGTTCCTCTGACTTTCTTGTTTTTCATGATCATGACAGTTTTGAAGTATACTAGTCAGGTGTTTTGTAAAATGCCACTCAACTGGGATTTGTCTGATGTTTTTCTCATAATTAGCACGGGGTATGTGTTTTGGGGAAGCATATGTCCATATGAATTCTTGTATTTTATTTTATAGTTTAGAATATAACCCAGTACTACTTTATTTTATCAAAGCATTTGGCCATTGGGAACTCTTTCAGTTGGTTTCTATATCCCTTTGCTGTATTCTCATCTGTTTTTTCTCCCCTGAGCTTACTTCTGCCACTACAAGATACTTGATTTTATTTTTTAAATCACCTCCTAGGTGAGGATACCAGCATTCGTTTCCATGAAGGAGCTGGTACTTAGCTTGTGGGCCATAGGTCTGGGAACCATCAGCATTGCAAACTTAGCCTGTTTTCTTCAGGAAAGGACAGAGCTTTTATCAGATTCTCAGCTGTGTCTGTAACCTACAAAAGAGGCAAAGAACCTTACCCTGGAGTAAAGAGGAGGAATAATACAACCCACACATTTGACAACTTTGCTCTTTCTTGCTGCTTTGTGCTTCTTTTATTTAGTTCATGTACAGCCAAAAGCTTTGCAGGGCCTCAGGACCAGTTTATACATGCTGACATAGGCCATACTGAATTCAGGCCTGAGAAGATCTTTGCCCATTGTTGTGGTATTTATAACTCTTGGAAAAACTAAGCAATCCCTTTGGGCTCAGATTCCTGGTTTGAGGGATGAGATCAAGACAATATACTCATACAGTAAAATGGCACTGTTTAGCGTGGTCACTATAGGGTCATGTAAAAATATGAATATCCTACAGTTAATGGAAAATTGAGCTTTTCCCCTTTGCAAAGAAATTTCTGGATTTTTCCTTTAGTGCTGGAAAGCATTACATCATACAGCTATATAGCCTGATGCATTCCTTGCATAACTTTGCATATTAGTAACAACATTGGTTCAAGTTTAGGCAAGTGAACAAAAGAAGACTGGTTGTAAAAAAAGCTTTTGATATAAAATATTATTTTTTCCAGTCATTTGATCACATTGCCTGAATAGAGTAAGTTATTTTCTTAAATTAATATCACATTTTCATGAAATAAATCCTGTTTTGCAATAATATCATAATCGTTGATAGATTTCTTGAAATAAAACAAAATAGCATAGTCAGATGGGTAAAATACTAGATTGAGATTCAGAATATGAAGACTCTAATAGGGAAAGGTATTAAGTGTATGACCTTGTTAAAATCATTTAACTCTTCTTTCTTATGCTTATTTTGTATAAATAGTACTGGTCCATTTTCAGATTATAAGGTTATATACTATAGGCAAGTACAGATATGGGAACATATGCTACGTGCGAATAACATATGCTATTTTAGCTCTTTGGAAGAAAGTGGCATAGGTATCTAGGCACTTAAAATGTGTGTGTGTGTGTGTGTGTGTGTGTGTGTGTGTGTTTAATGTTTAGAGATGACTTTAAAGTTATTTTAGTATTGACTAAGCAAAATATATGATTTTTAGGGTATGAAAATCCCTAAATGTATGCATGTGAATATAAACTACATGAAATTTCACTTAAATTTTGAAATGTCTTTGAAATATTAATATAAAGAAGGGTGAACTATTGACTAAATATTTATATCAGGACACCTGCATCAGAGACATGAAAATACATAGTGATGAAATAAGAATAAAATGGACTATAGTATATTTGATGTATTCCCTTTTTTGATTCAAGAGGTTGTTTTTGTCAACCAACATTGAGTTTTTGTTTTTAACACATAAGATTTTTTAAAAATGTATTTTTATTGATTTCAGAGAGGAAGGGAGAGGGAGAGAGAGAGAAAAACATCAATGACAAGAGAGAATCATTGACTGGCTGCCTCGTGCATACCCCATACTAGGGATTGAGCCTACAATCCAGACATATGCCTTGACCAGGAATCAAACACTGACCTTCTGGTTTCTAGATTGACACTCAACCACTGAGCCACATTAGTTGTTATTGGCTTTGGAGAAAGATACAGGCATTTGGAGATAGCTAGATAAAAGAGTAACACTGATTAATTGGAAAAGGTCAAATTCACATTTTCCAGGACTAATAATTTTAAAAACTAGTAAAACTAGTAGAACTTAAGGTTTGATATAATAGAGATTATTGTCCTAAATAAAGCAATATAAAACAATATATGGGTGGATGATAATAAGAAGGTAAATAGTATTTATTTTCCATGATGGCAGGCTTATTGTAAACTAATAACTAGAAATCTGGATTATCAGGTTTCATTCTTGATTCTACCATTTTAGAAAACTGTCTTAATTTTACTATGTCTTCATTCCCACATTCTAGTATACCATATACTCTAATGCTTCATTTACTCACTTACCACTCACTTTCCTACCGATCAACCTTTCTCTTTCACTTCACTAAATAAATGGTTCTCTGTGTGGCTAATATCTCTCTTATTTAAGCAAGTATTAGTGATTATCAAATACAAGAGTGCATTTTTAAAAATCTTAGGTATTAAAAACAAAAACTCAATGTTGGTCAAGATAGTTGATTTTCCAATATCTATTTCATACCAGACTATAGCCTGAGCCAATCATGATTGTTTCTTCCTCCTGGCCAGTGATTGGTTCAGCTATGTCCAATGATAGAAATCTTCTGAGAAAAATAAAATAAAAAGTCTTTTCTCCTAAGAGGACAGCACAGGAATAAATGCTCTTCCTCATCTGGAAATAATGAGTATAACTGCTACTGCTACAGCACATGCAGCTATCTTGAGACTAACATCTACCTAAAGACATGGCAGATGAAAAGGGCTTGAACCCAATGTATATTTGATATGATATAAGCTGTAGAGGGTTATTACAAAAATGCAGAAGCCATTATTTCCTCAAGTATTATATTGTCTGCATCTAAGTCTTATTGGTAATATACATATAGATAAGAAAAACTACAGCCTGGCTGGTGTAGTTCAGTGGTTGAGCACCAACCCATGAACCAAGAGGTTCCTGATTGGATTTCTGGAGAGGAGAGGAGAGGAGAGGAGAGGAGAGGAGAGGAGAGGAGAGGAGAGCAGAGCAGAGGAGAGGAGAGCAGAGGAGAGGAGAGCAGAAGAGAGGAGAGGAGAGGTTTGTGGGCTCACTCACCAGTATGGGGTGTAAGGGAGGTAGCTGATGGATGTTTCTTTCTCTCTATCCCTCTCCCTTCCTCTCTCACTAAATTCAATAACTACAAAATAATTGGCAATGTATATTTATCAGTTTGTCCTCATTAGAGTAAGGTGGGATGATCGATGCAAGATTTTAGAAAGTCATTCTTGAAAGATGGTTTGGGTTTAGGTTAATACAGTAAGAAGTGGAAATTACAATATTCCAGGAAGGGGGATTTATTCTGAGACAGGGAATAAAGGAAGGACAAAGTTTGCTAGTGAATTAGAATAGCTAGAAAATGAGTTTGATTGACATAGCTTACAGTTTATAGTTGGGTCTATTAAGTAAACTGGAAATAGGCAGATTAAGAAAAGAAAAGGTATTCAAACTTAATTTTTAATATTACATGCATAAAGACATTACAACAACAACAAAAAAGTGAATATCCCAAAAATAGATTTGAGAGCTTGTATATCAGCTTTTCTTAAAATATATTTTTATCTTTTAAATATATTTTTATTGATTTCAGAAAAGTAGGAAGAGGGAGAGAGAGATAGAAACATCAATGATGAGAGAGTATCATTGATCAGCTGCCTCCAGCATGCCCCATATGGGGGTTCGAGCCCACAACCTGGGCATGTGCCCTGACTGGAATGGAACCATGACCTCCTGATTCATAGGTCAGCGCTCAACCACTGAGCCATGACGACTGGCTTATATAGCATCTTGAGCAGGGAGCATGGGGGATATAGAGCCACTTAAGGGAGAATAAATGATTTCTAGGAAAGACGAACTGGCTATTTTTTAAAAAATAGAAAAATATGATACTTTATTACAAAATTTGTCTGGTGTGCTGTCCACTTCTATTCTCCTCTCCTGTGATAAAAGTCATTCTTTCCCAGTTGAAATTTCTGGGGAGGGGATCTATGATAACTGAATTAATTTTTAGGATCTATTTATTGGCAGATAAGGGAAGTTCAGAGAAGGCCTCTCTCTTCATTTGCTGTTTTCCAAGCATCTTGAAATAATCCTTATGACAAAGGGATTTATTTTAGGGTGGCATATTCTGCCAGTCTTCACAGCTGGAAGAAAAAAAAAATCAGGCTGAAAAGTTCTCTACTATAAAAACTAGTGTTAATTGTCTTTATGCTGTCTGGTCACTTCATTGTTTAGAAGGAAGATACCTAAGAAAGCTTTTACATCAAGAGGCACAATAATAGCACTCTTTAATTGAACCAATATGTGTAATTTGTAATTGATCAATTATCTTTTCATCTCATGAATGAGAAATCTTGTGAGTTTGAACACTAATTTGCATCCTAATATCCCACATGCCTTCATTCTCTTTAGAATTTTCTTTGACAGTTGGCTTTAATGAAGTTACAATTTCACTTGCAATGAAATGAAATCTTATTACCAGTTCCAACTCTCCACAACTTTGATCTAATAAGACCATGAGAAACAATTTTAAAGTACTATATAATCTCCTGCAATTTGAGGACATTTAACTAATTTGATTTTCACTTTTAAAAATGTTTTGGACTCTGTCTGATAGCTACTTGAAAAAGGTTTATCAATTCATATTGTTAGATTTTTCAATAATTTCTTAATATTGATCTCATCTTACCTCTAGTGGTTGACTATAAACAGCATACTGTATGACAATTAACTCAGAACAGAATTGCCTGATAGATAAGAGCTGGAATTTCAAAACAAAGCCCTGGGCAATAATACAATTTTGATTCATATAAATGAATATCATTTATGAAATTGATATTTTACCATATCAATAATGAATGGACAGTGTTAGATGCTGCAAATATAGTTTAAATCTTCTTTGTGATTCTCATGGATTTTTTTTTGTATTGGGAAAATGATTATATGATAAGAGTTCATGGTTGTTAAAACAATCCCAAACAAATAATAACCAAACATTTTCCATTGGTTACCAAAGAAATGTGTGTGTGTGTTTAAAGTATTGTCAAGCAACTACCAATTTAATCAAGATTCATTGTTCAAAGTTAATTGGAATAGAAACATATGGCAGTTTTTTCTCTTATTAATCATTGACAGTAAACACATATAATAGAAAGAGATAGTTGTATCTTGTAGCTCTGTATTTTCCCTGTTTAACTGATGTGATAACAGAGACTCCTACCAATTTGAACTATCATCCTCAAAAATTAAAAACAGCCAGTTATATTATTTTCAGTTGAGTTTATTTGGGAATAGCAGAAAGTTCCAATTTGGGACAGGCAAACTCAGGTGGGATCATAGAGACAAAGGAAATGTTAGCTTTTGTTAGGTTTTAAGAGGAAATTGAGGAGGGTTGTTCATTGGAAAACAAAAGTTCAAGGATGTGGTGGTTCTTCATATAGTATCTGCAAGGGGTGGTTAATGTGTTGGTGCTGGGGCAAGGAGATCTTCCTATTTATAAAAGCAGAAAATAGAATCCTAAGTGAAAAATGTTCTCCCTTCTTCTTGATGGTTTTGTGGGCTGCAAGAAGTGGTACTTGCATGAGAGCTCCCCCTACAGGGCTTTTCAACTTCATTTTAAATGAGGTTTCCTTAGCAGTATATTTATTTTCACATCCCCTTCCAGCATATTTAACTGGATAACATTCATTCTGTATGTCTTGGAAAATATCACTTCATAAATATCAGCATGATTTTTTTTTAATTCTTAGACTATCTGTGTGGCCATCTTATGGTATCCACATACTCCCTTGCTTGTGCAGCATCTTAATATTATACTACATTTTTAAGAAAACGACAGATCTTTTGCTGTTATCTCATTGTCTGCACTCTCTTGGTGCTCATCTAGATTTTGATTGAAGTTTACTTAATTTTACTTAAAAGCAAGTTAGAGTATTTAGGACAGTGTTTCATTCATTTGGTAAAAATAAGCGCCAAAGTGCCTTATTATTGGTTTTATTTTTCATGGCACATATATTTCAGCCTACTGACAATGTCTACTACGTTTCATTTACTTCTCTTTGGAAACTCCATGCTGTAATTGGAGATTTGTCTCAAGAAGCCAGGTCTTTTCTTCATTGAAAATTACCCATTCCTCTTGATTACCATTTCTAAATACTTTTCAGGATTTTGTTTTTTTTTTCTCTTGTAGACAGCAGTCACCAGAGGATCTAGCCCGAGTCCCTGCCAACTCCACTAGCAATATCTTGAATAGGCTACTGGTCAGTTATGATCCCAGGATAAGACCAAATTTCAAAGGTTTGTTTTTTCCCCCTCAAATATCTCCTTCTTTGTAACTTAAAAATTAATTTTGTATGCATGAAATAATTTAGTTATGATGTTAAAAACAAGATTGCAAATTGGTATGACCCCTAATGAACGAAGATTCAGAGTAATGCCACACATGTTCAAAAATAGGCAAAATAATAATTTTAAGTAGTTTTATATGCTTCCCAGTTTGTATAAAAAGGGATATTGTGAATTAACAGGCTAACCTCTGTAATGGGTTTTCTGAGTACTTAGTATTCTTAACCTTAGTGATTCAAAATTTAGGCTCTGGCTACAGAACTGGCTTTCATTCACAGACATCAAAGTTATAGTTTGTAGGATGGTGGCCATATACTCATTTAGAAATACAGAAAAGTTCTGATTTCTGTTTATATTGTCTTTTTACGTTTTCTAGTCTTTCACACTGATAAAACATTTTTTCTTCTGCTCTTTTGCTGAAAAAAAAAAAAAAGATGGCCATATGGACTTGAAAAACACAGTAACTTGTGTGAATAATACCGAAACATGTACTTAGCCTCTGAAGTATTTAAAAGACTGTTTTCTACAACATAGGTTGATTTTATTCCAACAAAATACTACTGTTTATCACACCTTCCAAGAACAAACTTCCTATTTGCTATGAAAGTCATGAGAAGACTATATAGGGGAGCAAACTTTTTTTTTCTTATTCTTGCTTTAATTTTTACTTGTTTGTCCTCTTGATGACTTAGAAAAAGCAATATGAAAAAAAATCTCCTCTGAAAAACTATAATCCTAAGGACAGGTATTAATGTAGATCAGATTAACAGTATAAAGCTTGATTTTTTTTTTCCTTCACAGAAAAAAAAGTCTGCAGCTGCTTCTAGTCAACTGAAGTTATACAACTATGTTGTAAAAACAGGGTTTTTTGTTCATTACCAGAACCTATTCAGTTACTTTCAACAACAGCCATGGCCTGGATTGTCACATGTCTAGCATATATTGATTCACCACCTGTTTTTCATCAGTCAGTGGTTATGTGGCTGAAAGGCTAAATTCACATTTTCCCTTTGTTAGCCCAACCAGCAGCCCACAACGAGTAAAGAAAAAAGAAAGCAAGAAAGAAATTTGCAACATTATACCTTAGTTCTCACTCCATGAACTTTCAAATAATTTTCTAAAAGGTCAGGCAAAAATCTTTATAATGACTCTTATATGTCTGATTAATTTTGCAATTGCTTGAATTAGAAAAGTATAGTAAAAGTAAGTAAAATCTATTCAATATTACTTACCAATGCAAGTAAGAACTTGAGATGGTTATAACACTTTAAAAAGTAAACCATATTTTTAAATCCTGTTTTATAAAAAATAATTTACATTTTCTTAAGTAAATGCATCAACCCAGTTTAGAAAATTCTGAAAGATAAATGTATTTTCTCAGAGTCTCTACAATTTAATAGGTAAATATTTCTGAAAAAATAACATTATAAAATACAACTAAACTCACTTTTTATTTGCATTATGATCCCTATTTAGAAAAATAAGTTAGTAGTAATTGTGAACATGGTAGACTGAGACTACTAATTTACAATTTACATCATGTGGGTTGGGAAAATATAAAAAGCAAATGCATAGACTATGAAATATGTAGATTCTGACCAAGTTTTTTATAGCTACTAAATATATCTTTAATTTTTATTCACAGGTATTCCTGTTGATGTAGTAGTAAACATTTTTATCAACAGTTTTGGATCCATTCAAGAGACAACAATGGTAATAGTACAGTTAATTTAATATTTTAATTGTCAAAATTTAAACTAGAGCATAGAGAAAGTAATATTAAAACTGAAAAATACTGAGTAACTCTAAAGAAAACTGCATGCTCCCACCTGGTTTAAAGTAATCCAGGTCCAAGGTTTTGTTAATTTAGTGTTTTCAGTGCCTATGATATTTTGCAATTCAAATTTAGCCTTAATACTGCATTAAAAAGCATAGACTTGGAAAAATTACCATACTCACTCTGAACAATTAATTGGATACTACATGGGAAAAGGGATTTATGTAATTAATACCTGAGACAACATTTCCCCCTCAATATGCAAAGATGTATGAGCATTCAAAAATATTTGCTTGTTGACAGTTTTTATTTATTTTTTCTTCCAGTTTCAGGGGGAGAATCTTTGTTTTCTCTGTTGTGCTAATTTTGTTATATGTGGAGCAGAAAATTATAAAAAGCAAAATTGATTTTCATAAAATATAGCCATGGAGCTCCCTGAAAATATTGTCACCTGGGGAGGTGGGACATGAATGGGAGGGAGGGAGAGGCAAAATCCTGTCTTGAAGGAACAAGAAAAATATCAGGAAATAGCTACTATTCCTGATGAATTAAACTTTAGAAACAAAGACATCTATCAAGTAAGATTAGATTTCCTGAATGATGTATGATGTGATTAGTCCTCAGCTTCTCTAAACATATTCAATAAAATTTACATGCTTTTTGATGTTTTAGAATATAGATTTGTGCTCTCTTTTGAAAAACTACATGCTAAAATTGTACTTCAAGTGGGAGAAATAAGGCCCAAGTTTGTGTGTGTGTGTGTGTGTGTGTGTGTGTGTGTGTGTATTTTGAGACACTTATATTTTTCTTAAGTCATAATATAAGGTGTGAATTGAGAGCCAAAAATAATGGTCACAGCCCAGTATAATTATTCAGGGAATATCTCAGACTAGAGAATGAATAATTGACATTTTTATTCCTAGTAGCAGCTTGGTGTGTTACAAAAGGAATTGTATATTGCATTTACATTATAATGCCTATTTTTATACCTAATTCTGATGAGAATTCCATGTATTTATTTTTATAGAAGCATGTATTTAGCCTCTGAATAATTGATTTTCTTAGATAATGTGTAAATATTTTTAGAGAAGTATTTAAAAGATACTTTTGGAATCCAATCAATCCATAATTGAGTTTCAGTGACTTTTTAGTTCACCTAAATGACATAGACATATAGTACAGATCAGTAGATGACAGCTCTGAAATATTATGTACAGTACCACATATCACTCAGGAGACAAGTATAGCACTCATTAATTCAATATACAATTAGTCTATCAAAGCACTTCACTCTACAAGAGCAAGAGCTGTCATTTGTCTCACAGGGAAACTTTAAGGGGAGCCATGTGGTCTCCACACTCTGTGCAGTTTTATTTTTCACTTGTGTCCTGGTGCACAGAGTTGTGCACAATGAAAGGAAATTAATTAGAAGAAATATTTTAATATTGCTATTGCCCTTTCTCTATAATAGAAATGTCAACTAAATTCATGATCAACAATGACAGATAGAAGCACATGCATGCGATTAGCACCAGAGAGAGCGTTATATGTATCATCCATGCATGAGTCAACTTAGCCTTTTATATAAAGAAATAAACTTGCTTAATTAGATCTGCTTTCTGAATTAGCTAAACCTTTTCCAGCCCAGTGAAGCACCCCAAATTCTCTTTGAGGTAATTGTCAGCAACACAGCAGTAAATAACAACAGGAAGCAGATTATTATTGTAGATCAAGCATGGAGAACAAAGGGTAAAATATTTAACTACAGCAGTGTTTGACTATATTCTGTGCAGTGAGAAAACATGAAGTCATTTTCAAGATCCACCATTTTCTAATTCTTTACAGTTAGGTCAAGTTTCTAAACTTTCTAAATCTCTGTTTTCTGGCTAATGAAAAGAAAATAAGATTCTATTCCAGGGCTTCTAAGAGGATCAAATGAGATGAGACATGGGAAAGTACTTCAGAGACATTTTCTTAAGTAAAGTGTAAAATGTTTGCACCTGGATATAAAGCAAATTGTGTTCCTAGGCTGAAGAAACTGCAAGGAGGCTAGGCGCTAGGGAGAGAAAGCCAGGCGTTGCTACGTGGAGTCATTACCCGGTGCTCACAGCAACCATTTCCTGGCTGAGCTGGGCTGTGGTCTGCATTTGTGCCATGGGGTCTCAGCAGTGTTGGCTGCGATTTTGGTGGGCTGTTGCTCCAGGATGGTGGTGGGGCCTGTGTCCCACTTGGGGGAAGTCAGGTATCGATTTGTGGGCGTGAGTTTTGCGGTGCCATTTATTTTTAAATGGCCAGTGCATGTCATGGCAGCTCCTTTGTTGAGCATCTTCCCCCTCATCAGGTCAGTGCACGTCACAGTTACTGGTAGGACAGACAGACACTTAGACATATATATAGATGGCCCCACTACACTCACTCTAAAACACTACTATCAAGATGTTTCAACTGGCAGAAAACATCCCCAATTCTATTTTGCACTTGAGGACAACTAATGCATGGATGTTTTTCTCATTTGCATAAAGGAGATTAATACATATCATTAATGTATCTGTTATTTAATAGGTATTAAATGCCTTCCAAATATAAGACACCTAGACTTCTCTAGGCTGCATCAGCAGTTATTTGATTCTATAAAGTTGAAAACATCTGGGATAAAGGAATGTTAGAAAAGAGACTTTTGTTTTACAGATTACTTGAGCATTATGATAAAATATTTCATAATTTCCAAGATATCTAATTTTTCCCTTGCATAGACTCATCACAGTAGCTAGCCCAAAATATTTATTGCTGGGACTAGATTCAAGCCATTCTTCTATGTTCCTACTATTTATCCCTGATCTCCATCTATCTTCTAATTGTCTTTCATGGCTACTCTGACTCACTTTGTGCCCTCTTTTCAATCCAAGTCTTTCATTTCTAGAATTTTTTTTAAAATGAAATCTGATAGCTTCTTTTTGTGTGTATATTCTTTTTTATTCTTTAATGGACTACAAAGCTCTTAAAGTCAGAAATAATGCATTCTACTTCATTTTCCATAAGATACAGATGACAATAGTCACTCAATAAATAGTGAACACATAAATAAAATATTTTGTACTAGTTAATGTTGATTGTATAGTTGGATAAATAAATTCTGCTATTTGCCTAGCACCAAGTGAATTCATGTAGCGATATAACAATTGACAGAACAATTTTAAACAATAGATCCATGTAGAACATTTGTTTGGTTAAATAACAGACCAAATAATGTAATTTTATAGTGTTAATTTTGGAAATTTTAGAGATCTTTCTCTAGACATCAAAATTATTTCTATTTCTTATTTCTTTTGATAAAATAATCTAGATGAAAACCAATCTGCCTTTCAATTTATGTTGTGTAGACAGTCTAAAGATTCAGAATGAGAACCATCCTCATCAAGTACACTTATTTTACCATAATAATTTTTTTGCTTTTAGCAATGTTTATTTCAGACATCCCTACAAAAAAAAAAGTGTTATGTAGAGATTTGTTTTTTAAAGTATATTTTATCGATTTCAGAAAGGAGGGAGAGAGAGATATAAACATCAATGAACACATAGAATAATTGATTGGCTACCTCCTACATAGCACACACTGGGGATAGAACCCAAAACCTGGGCATGTGCCCTGACCTGGAATTGAACTGTGAACTTATGGTTCATAGATACACACTTAATCACTGAGCCATACCAGCCGGCCTATAGAGATGTTTTTGAGGCTGTCATATTTTATAGATTTGCTCAATCTTTTAAATAACAAATGGTCTGACATTTGTTGCTTAATAGTTACTAAAGGCACAAGCTATTATATAGATACTAGAGGCACTTTCACAATCCAAGAGACCTCCGGGGATTTCCAACTGTGGCTTAGGCCCACTCCCCCCAGGCGGTACTTGTGGCTGAGCAGTGCACGCCTGTGGGAGCATACTGACCACCAGGGGCAGCTCCTGCATTGAGCGTCTGCCCCCTGGTGGTCAGTGCATGTCATAGCAACCAGTGCTTCTGCCTCTCAGGCAATTTGCATATTACCTTTTTATTTATAGGACTGGAGGCCCAGTGCACAGGTGGGGGGTGGGGAGGGTGTCCTTCAGCCCAGCCTGCTCCCTCTCCAATCTGGGACCCCTTGAGGAATGTCCAACTGCCCGTTTAGGCCTGGGGATCGGGCCTAAATGGGCAATAGGACATCCCTCTCACAATTCAGGACTGCTGGCTCCCAACTGCATGCCTGCCTGCCTTCCTGATTGCCCCCAACTGCTTCTGCCTGTCAGCCTGCTCACCCCCTAACCACTCCCCTGCCAGCCTGATTGATACGTAACTGCTCCCATGCCAGCCTGTTTGCCCCTAACTGCCCTCCCCTGTGGGCCTGGTCACCCCTTAATACCCTCCCCTGCAGACTTGATCATCCCCCAACTGCCCTCCCTTGCTGGCCTAATCGCCCACAACTACCTTCCCTTGCAGGCCTGGTCCCTACCATCTGCCTTCCCCTGCTAGCCATGTTGTGGTGACCATCTTGTGTCCACATGGGGGCAGGATATTTGACCAAATGCAGGCAGTCATCTTGTGTGTTGGAGTGATGTTCAATCTGCATATTACTCTTTTAATAGATAGGATAGAGGTGCATGGGTGGGGGCCAGCTGGTTTGCCCTGTAGGTTGCCCTGGATCAGGGTTGGTGTTCCCTTGGGGCATGGAGTGGACTGGGCGAGGGGCCTGTGGTGCTTTGCAGGCTGACCACGCCCCCCAGCCACCCAAGTGGAGGCCCTGGGATCTGGGATTTATTTATCTTCTACAATTGAAACTTTGTAGCCTGGAGCAGAGCCAAGCCTTCTGCTCACTTTGGTAGCAGCCATTGAAACTTTATTGCCTTAAGCAGAGTCCTGGGTTTGCAGAAAGCTTGGCTTCCTCCATTGCCAGGGGCAACCCAAACCTCTCTCCTACTCTCTCTGTGTCCATAGCCATCTTGGTTGGGTTAATTTGCATGCTCACTCTGATTGGCTGATGGGTGTGGCTGATGGACATGACTTGTTGGTGTAGGCAAGGGAAGGTCAACTTGTATATTACTCTTCTATTAGATAGTATAGTTAACATTAAGATACCTTCTAAGGAGAAAAAAAAATGAATCTAAGATAAAACTTCATCATTACTTGTTACAAACACTTGCCAATAGAGCTGGCTTAGTAGGGTAACTAAAAAGTTATAAATAAATGGATACGAGTTATAATGAGAGGATATTCTTTTTTTCTCCCAATCACCTAGGATGAGCTTAGTTTTTTTTTTCTTTTTTTTTTTTTTTAGTTTTTGAGGTATAGTTAAGAAATGAAATTGTAAGATATTTAAAGTGTACATGATGATTTGATGTACATCTTCATTATGAAATGATTCCTCCTCCCATCAAATCAACACATCCATCATATAAGTGAGACTATTTAAGTTCTACTCTCAGCAAATTTTAACTCTCAGCAGATTTTAATTATACAATGCAGTGTTATCAATTGTAGTTACCATGTCATATTCAGATCTTATTTATTTTATAACTGAAAGTTTATACATTTTATCAAGCTCTCCATATTTCCCACATCTCTAAGACCCTTTGCAACAGCATGGATGGACCTAGAGAGTATTATGCTAAGTGAAATAAGTCAGTTAGAGAAAGACAAATACTAGATATGATTTCACTTATATGTGGCATCTAATGAAGAAAATAAACTAACAAGAAAAATATAAACATACTAGTATAGATACATAGACTGACAGCTGTGGACTAGGGTATAAAAGGTGAAGTAACTAAGTAAACAAACAAACAATCCAGACACAGCTGGTATGGCTCAGTGGTCAAGTGTTGATCTATGAATCAAGATATCATGGTTCAATTCCCAGTTGAGGAACATGTATGGGTTGTGGGCTCAACCCCCAGTGCAGGGTGTACAAGAGGCAGCCGATCAATGATACTCTCTCATCTGCTTCTCTCTCCTTCTCCCTTCCTTGCTGAAATAAATAAAAATACCCTTTAAAATAGGGAAAGTGGGGTAGAGGAGGTGGAAGAGTTCAAAGGGGGGATAAATGGTGGCAGAAAGAGACTTGAATTTGGGTGGTGAGCACATGATGCAGTATGCAGATGATGTATTATAAAGTGGTGCACTGGAAATCTGTATGGTTTTATTAGCCAATGTCACCCCAATCCTATATAATAAAAGCATAATATGCAAATTGTCCTCTCGGGCAGTCCTTCAGCTGAGTGATCCGGAGTTTGACCACTCGCTATGACATGTGCTAACCACCAGGGGGCGGGTGCCAGCGACATGATGCTAGCAGCAGGCAGCAATGAAAGTGCTGCCAGCCCCAGTGGGCCCCAATAAGAGTGGAACCGCAGCAGGATGGTGAAATAGGTGAGTGGGCAGTGCCAGACCAACCTGGGTACAAGCAGGGCCCAATCACCCTGCAGATGGCAACCAGTATTGGCAGCAGGGGCAGATCTGCCACCCGGCTCCCAGGTTCTGAGGGAGCTTGGCCAGGGCCTGGCCCTGATCAATTGCCCCACAGGTGGGGTTGTAGAGTGGTAGAGTCGGTGAGGGGGTGGCGCTAGGCCAAGGCAGGGTGCCAGGTAGGGCTAGGAGGCTGGGAATGCAAGCTGAGGCTGTGAGGCTAGGGGCACAAGCTGGGGCCTGATCCCCGCAGGCCACCCTGAGGGATCCCACCCATGTACAATTACTGCAACGGGCCTCTAGTAAATTCAATAAAAAAAGTAAGAAAAATAGTTTGTTAGAGGCGAGGTAGCATCTGCTCTCCAGTAATGTTTATATCTGTTGGTTTTTTCATTCAATTCTGACATTTGGCTTAAATCAGCAAGATTTTTTCATAATTGAAAATGTGAACTATTGCACTTGGGGAAAAATTGGGTATTATGGTTCATTGTAATAATCTATACACAGGCTCTTTACCTCACCGGGCATAATAAGAGCTCTTTTCATGGAAATAAAAGTCTGTTTATATAATCTATTTCCTTTCTTTGGTGTAGGCATGCTTTGTAATTATATTCAATTATTATTGCACTACAATTCATGATCCTGTCAGACTTTTTCTGCCTTTCTGCCACATTATTTTTTTTGCTTGTTTTAATAATAGATCTCAACTGTTTTTGAGTAACATAGTTGTGCCTGTCAAGAAAGAATGATCATATTTGGAATCAGCTTTATTCTAGATCTTGGTTATTACTCATCTTTGGTGTTTTCAAAACAATTTTATTTTCTATATTTCCTTCTATATAGAGATTTAAATTTATTTCATTAAAACTTGTCTTAGCTTTAGTATTCTTTGTATTTTATTGCTTTTGTTTTTAACTTTCCAGCATTATTTTATTTATTATAGAATAATATAATACATACAGGGTAGAGCAAGATTTGGCTTATAGTTGTGAGCACATGAAACAGAGTTTATTCTTTTATTATTATTTATTATTGTGTTATTTTTCATAAAAACAATTGTAAAACTACTTTTGCTCCATCCTATATTTGTTCCAATTGTGTTTTTTTCTATTTGAATAATAAATACACAAGCCTTAAAATGTTTTTATATTTATTTTTACTCATGTCAGTCATCTTTAGGGTTTATGCCCTGTGGTAGCTAAGTAATGGTCTCCCAAAGATGTCTGTGTTCCAATTTTTGGAACCTTTTAAGAAATACTTTTGCATGTGATATAATTAAGGATCTTGAGATGGAGGCCTCGTATAATCACAAGGGTCCTTATAATAGGGAGGCAGGGAGGTGGGAGACAGGAGTAGTGGCTGCAATACAGACAGTATGAATTTGGATGATATGAGTTAGCAGCCACAAGTCTAGGAATGCAGATGGCCAGGGGAAGCCGAGAAAAGCAAGGAAGTGGACTCTCCCCTCGGAGCCTCCAGAAGGAACCAGCCTAAGGATGCCTTGCCTTTAGTCCAGTAAAACTGAGTTTGATATTCTGAACTGTAAGATAATAATGTGTGTGTGTGTGTGTGTGTGGCTTTTTTTTTTTAAGCCACTCAGTTTTTGGTAACTTGGCTACAGAAGCAATAGGAAATTAATATGCATGCTGATGAACACTTGTTAACTTTTTTTCTCCCAAATTCTATTGGAGGATTATCTGATTACATATAACTTCCTCCCAAATGCTGCTGGAGGGTTATCTGATTATATATACATATAACTTTTTCAATATATGGAAATGCCAAAATAACCAGTGGCTTTTTTTAATTCAGTGATTATTGAAAATTCTCAATATTTAAAGTAAATCATAATAAGGACAATTTGACACAATCTGTGTTTCTAGTAGTTAAAAATATACTATAAGTCTGTCTCTTTTCTTTATCAAAGTTATTTTTTTAGTGAGTCTGCCTTAAAACAAGAATAACATAACTTGTTCATACCTTCCTTTTTTATCTTTTTTCTCCCAACTTTATTATTTCAGAAGCATTGGTAATTAAATATCATATTATTTCTCATCTTTCTTTATTGCCTAATCCAATATTAGGCAATAAAGAAAGATGAGAAATGTCCAAGTTTTATTTTCTCCTTCCAGTAATTTGTCACTGTTATCAGTTGGTATAGGAAAAATTAAATTAATGGTGTGACTAATACAAGAGAAATATCCTAACTGTCAAAATACAACAAAAGTCATCTCTTTATTCCTGCATTTAATAGAAGAATATTGGACACTTTCTGTATACACAATTAAGAAGACTGTTACTCTCATGCAGTGTATAGTTTAATATTTCATCCCTTAGCAGGCACTCCTAACAAAAATGGAATATTGGCAGAGGTCTATAACTTTAAATATTCAGAAGGTATTATTAAATAATATTTAATTACTAATGTTAAAATGACATATTGAGAAAAAATGCTAAAATTATAACCTAGGATTTTTTACCAGCAATTTGTTATTATGCAGTTCTTATATGAAACTTCTAACCTCACTAACAAGTACATTTAAATCCTTTTGAAGCCAGGCTTATTACAATTCTGTTGACAGAACTATAATTGTAATGCTGCCAACTGCTGCCAACTTGGTCTCCTTTATTTCCTTGAATTATTATTATTTTTTTAATCAAAATGTAAAGGAAACAAATGAGTTAAAGGTTGCCTAAGTGAAAGTTAGGTAAAAATTACAATTAGAGAGAACTATCCTAACAATATAAAATACAGATAAGCTGTTTTTAATGTTAAAATGTCATTAATGAAACTAAATCAGTTTTAATGTCTTGTTGTGAAATGTCATATTGCCTTGAAGAAATAGTTTAATTTGGCTGTTAATTGATACTGAACATTTTGGAGACCATCCATTTTTCAGATAATGACTAATAGTGTGTAGTTTGGAGTCAACAATGAAGAGTATTTGTCACTAAGTTCTTTGAAAACAATTAAGTAATTTCGTATTGATAAAAGAAGTCTCTAATGGAAATTTGTTCATTGCAAAATAAACGATAGAGCTATAATTATTTTGATTGAGTAATTGAAAATAAAAATAAATAGGTTTCAAAGATAGTTATTTTAATATAGAGGCATTTAAAATGCAAATAACTACCAGTCATTTAGAAATGCTCATAAAACATTAATCAAAGCATGCTAACTAATGAGCTTTTGTATTTTAATGATGTTTAATGCAAACTATTACTTTAAATTACTTGTAAAATTTTAAAACATTCTTAAAAGATATATAAGCTTGCTGCAACTTGTATTGAATCATCATAGTACATATCTACATACCTAATAGAAAAGCATCTTTGAGGCACTTTTATAATGCAACTAGAGGCCCAATGCAAGAATTCATGCACATGTGGGCTCCAGCTGGCCTGGCCTCAATTGCGGCAGATTGGGACCTGTCTTGTTGGGAGGAGGAGACAGTGGAAGGTTGGCCAGCAGCTCTACCCTCGATTGGTGTAGGGGGGCCAATTAGGGGCAGAGCTGGGTAGGGGGAGGGGCCTTGGGCCAATCAGAGTAGTGGGGGCTGAGGAAGGGCTATAGGAGGTGGGCCAGCTAGCCCCACCCCCAAATGGGGTGGAAGGGCTGATCAAGGGCTAGTGGCTGGGGAGAGGGGCTGCAGGAGATTGGCCAGCCCCACCCCCTATTGTGGTAGGGGGGTCAATCAGTGGTGTGGCCAGATAGGGGGAGCAGCTATGAGAGGTTGGACAACCTGCCCCACTTGCAATCAGGCCAATTTTCTGGCCACAGTGGGCGTCATAGCAACTGGTCATTCCAGTTGTTACAGCGTTACTATTGCTGGCTTGATACATAGATAGATAGAGAGACATCATGATCAAGAATGACACAGCAAAGTAAGCAATTACCAATTTTTCAGTGATGCTCACTGAAAAATATAATTCTGGAGTTCTAAAATTCTTAAAGGATTACAGTAGAGACTCAGAGCTTACATAGTGTATTCAGTTTACAATAGTGTGCTGGAAGCAAGAATAATTCAGGAGATGCTCAAAAATAATACTTTAGTGCTGTTTTAAGAATTGTGACTTAGTAGATAACTGTTAGGAATAACTATAGGTTGATATGCATAGCCCAGAGCAAACCAAATGAGTACACTATATGAAGATTTTTTTTCTGAGGCACAACATTTTTATCACTATTACCAACTTTAAAAAAGAATAAGAACAAAGTAAATCATACATCATAAGAAGAAATACATGTGTTTAGGGCTTAATAGGGACTTTATATATAATATCTCATTGACACCTTATAAAAGCCCTACGTTGTATTATTATTATCTCACATTATTTAGGCTTGAAACTTTGTCCTCTAGTCACATATTAATTCTCTGTAATATTGCCTTTTTAAATTTTATGTTTGTATTGATTTCAGAGAGAGTAAGGAAGAGGGAGAAAGAGATAGAAGCATCAATAATAAGAAGAAATTATTGATTGACTGCTTCCTGCACATCCCCCACTGGGTATTGAGCCCACAATCGGCATGTTCCCTGACCAGGAAAAAAACTGTGACCTCCTGGTTCATGGGTAAACACTCAACTACTGAGCCACACTGGCCTCAGTATTGTATTACTTTTTACATACCAATATACCGAATAATGTTTTTTGTTAAAACCATCTTTTGCAGAAAGAGTGTTCAGTTTGATTGTATTTGGGCCTCTATGACACTTTCTGCTGTCTACCATCTTTAAGCTTTTGCCTCTTTGCTTTGGTGAATTCCGATACTTTTTTTCAGTTTTCTAGCTTTCCCTGCAAATGTTTGCCTTCCCCAGTGTTATTATTATTACTAACTAGAGGCCCAGTGCATGCAATTTGTGCCTGGGGGTATGTGTCCCACAATCCAGGCTGCACCCTCTCTAATCAGGGACCTCTCAAGGTATGTCTGACTTCCCCTACCCTAGAATTGGGCCTAAATGGGCAGTCGGACATCCCTCTCACAATCCAGGACTGCAGGCTCACCTGCCTGCCTTCCTGATTATCCCTAACCACTCCCCTGCCAGCCTAATTAATACCTAACTGTTCCCATGCAGCCTTATTTCTCCTAACTGCCCTCCCCAGCCAGCCTCATCACCCCTAACTGGTTTGGTTTGGTTTCTCCCCTGCTGGTTTGGTTTCTCCCCCCCACTCCAACTGCCCTCCCCTGCAAGCCTGTGTCCCCCCAAGCTACCTTTGTCCGCAGGCCTAGTCCTCTCCAACTGTCTTACCCTGCAGGTCTGATGACCCCTAACTGCTCTCTCCTGCAGGCCTGGTCTCTCCCAACTGCTCTCACTGTAGCCTGGGTTCCCTCCAACTATACTTCCCTGCAGGCCCAGTCACCCTCAACTTCCTTCCCCTGCAGGGCTGGTCACTCCCAGCTGCTTTCCCTGCAGGTCTGGGTCCTCCCAACTGCCCTTCCCTGCATGCCTAGTTGCCCCAACTTCCCTCCTCTGCCAGCCTGGTCATCTCTAACTGCTCTTCCCTGCAGGCTTGATCACCTCCAACTGGCCTCCCTTGAATGTCTGGTCCCTGCCAACTGCCCTCCCTGCTGGCTATCTTGTGGTGGCCATCTTGTGTCCACATGGGGGAAGCCATCATGTGTGTTGGAGTGATGGTCTATTTGCATATTACTCTTTTATTAGATAGGATAGAGGCCTGGTTCAGGGATGGGGGCTGGCTGGTTTGCCCTGAAAGGTGTCCCAGATTACGGTGGGGGTTACCTTGGGGTGTGGGGTTTCATCATTGTTGTTTGATTTGGTGGAGTGTCACTTCAGAATGATAGCAGGGCCTGTGTCTCACTTAGGGGAACCTGAGTGTTGCTTTGAGGGTGCCAGGTCAGTGGTACTGTCTCTCTGTGAACATCTTTCCCCTAGTGGTCAGTGTACATCATAGCAGCCGGTCGGATAGGTGGAAGGAAACTTAGCATATTAGTCTTTTATATCTATAGTAGAAGTTGTGAAGCTGCAGTGGGCAAAGGGGTGGGTCTTGGACCATCCTCCACACAAGCCCATTGCACTATGGCACCTGGTCCCTTGTCTGCTATCAGCCCCGCTCCTGCCACTGCTGCTCCCACACACTGATGGTACCAGCCCCTCTTGTACCTGCTGATGGTGTGGAGCAATTGGGGCCATCATGAGCAGTAGGTGCTAGCAGGATGGGCACCATTAGTGGGTGTGAATGGTGGCTGCTGCCCCGATTGCCCCTCAGGAGTAGGGAGAGGGAGAGAAGTGCTCAGGGGTGATCAGGGCTGTCAGCCACCAGTCACACCCACTGATGGTACTGAATGATTGGGGCTAGCACTGGCTGACAGCATCAAGTGCAAGCCACAGCTCCATTGTTGGCAGTAGGTGTGAGCAAAGCCAATGCTAGCAGCAGGTGCAAACACACAGCAGGACTGTGGTGTGTGGGAGCAAAGAATTTTCAGTAACCACCAGACACTCGCCTCATGATAGCGACTGGCGACCCGCCATGGTGTGGCAATCCTGATCATTATGCTCAGTGCACATCATAATGACCAGTTTTTCAGTTGTTTGGTTATTTGGTTGGTTGTTAGGTCTATTTCTAATTAGGGTTTTATATATATACTAGAGGCCTGGTGCAAGAAATTCGTGCATGGGGAAGGGCTATCCTTCAGCCCAGCCTACTCCCTCTCCAATCTGGGAGCCCTTGTGGGATGTCTGATCCTAGGGAGGAGCAGGCCTAAATGTACAGTCAGACATCCCACTCACAATCCAGGACTGCTGGCTCCCAACTGCTCACCTGTCTGCCTTCCTGATTGTCCCTAACCACTTCTGCCTGCCAGCCTGATCACCCCCTAACCACTCCTCTGCCATCCTGATTGATGCCTAACTGCTCCCCTGCTAGCCTGTTTGTCCCTAACTGCTCTTCTCTGTGGACCTGGTCTCCCCCAACATCCCTCCTCTGCCAGCCTGGCCACCCCTAACTGCCCTCCGCTGCAGGCTTGATCACCCACAATTGCCCTCCCTTGCAGGTCTGGTCCCTCCCAACCATTCTCCCCTGTTGGCCTGATCACCCACAACTACCCTCCATTGCAGGCCTGGCCCCTGCCAACTGCCCTCCCCTGCTGCCATCTTGTGGTGGCCATTTTTTGTCCATATGGGGGAAGTATCTTTTGACCACATGGGGGCAATCATCTTGTGTGTTGGAGTGATGGTCAATCTGCATATTACTCTTTTATTAGATAGGATAGAGGCCTGGTGCATGGGTGGGGGCCAGCTGGTTTGCCCTGAAGGATGTCCTGGATCAGGGTAGGTGTTCTCTCGGGGTGTGGGGTGGTCTGGGTGAGGGGCCTGTGGTGGTTTGCAGGCCAGCCACACCCCCCTGCAACCCAAGCAGAGGCTCTGATATCTGGGATTTATTTATCTTCTACAATTGAAGCTTTGTAGCCTGGAGCAGAGCCAAGCTTTCTACTTGCACAGCCATTGAAAGTTTGTTGCCTTAAGCAGAGGCCTGGGCAAGGTGTGGAAAGCTTGGCCTTCTCCATCGCTGGAGGCAACCCAAGCCTTGCTCTCTGGAGGCAGTCATTGAAACTTTGTTGCCTTAAGCAGAGGCCTCCACCAGTCATGCTTTGTGGAAAACTTGTCTTCCTCCATTGCCAGGAGCAACCCAACCCTCACTCCTGCTCTCTCTGTGGCTGTAGCCATCTTGGTTGGGCTTAATTTGCATATTTTCTCTGATTGGCTGGTGGGTGTGGCTTGTGGGTGTAGCAGAAGCCACAGGTCAATTTGCATATTACTCTTTTATTAGATAGGATAATTAAGCCCAATATTCAAAGTTTCCCCTCAGGAGTTCAACTGACTGGGAGTTTGATCATTTGCCATGATGTGTGCTGACCACTAGGGAGCGGTGTGAAATGAAAGAAGACCCAGGCTGGCAGCCAGGAGCCACTAGGGATCCTACCTGTGCAAAAATTTAGTGCACTGGGCCTTTAGTATATAGATAATACTTCATTGTATATATATATATATATATATATATATATATATATATATAT
>JAAGEH010000014.1:5846628-5887586 GCA_011751065.1 Lasiurus cinereus | reverse complement strand
TATATATATATATATATATATATATATATATATATATATATTGCGTCTTGATTATTCACTTATCTGTTGATGGATACTTGGGTTGTTTCCACCTATTTCACAATATTATGGCTATGAATATAAATGTACACTTGGAGTCTCTGCTTTCAATTCATTTGGGTATATACATAGCAATGGAACTGCTGGATCATGTGGTTATTTTATGTTCAACTTTTTGAGGATAAAATATAATTCTTTTAAAAGTTATTAACAAATATAGTAGAGCATGTCATTGATTTATATAACTCATTAACGAGAGAACCAGCAGAACACTAAAGTTGATTTAATGGAGGATTCAAGAGACTGCATTAAAAGAAAGAATACTGAAATTAAATTCCTAAATCTGATTCAGACTTAATGTTCCACAGGGCAATAAATGCATAATTTTTGGGATTACCCTTAGACCTGACAGAAATCATTTGCATAATTTGTGATTATCAATCTTCTATAAGTTATATAAATTTACAGAGTCTAGGCCCTAATAAAAGAAAATGACAAATCAAAAATGTTACATTTTCCTGGAAAACCAGTTAGCTCTTAGGTAGACTTGTTGGAAAATATTTTAGGACACTGGAAGAGCAAACAGTGATCTTCTGGCCTTATCTATAATTTTTTAATAATTTTTTCTTAACTTTGTGTTTATTGCTTTTCACTTTGTTTATAGTATATTTTGCATTCACCTTTTAACAGTGTACCTCAATTTGAAAGCATTTTTAGGTATACAGCAGGAAAATTTGAGCAGAAAGCACAGAATTCTCATATATATCCTGCTACTACATATGTACAATCTCTCCACCTTAAAATCCATACCAGTGTGGTAAATTGTTATAACTAATTCTCTCTCACCTGTTATTTTATTTATTTTCAATCCATCCCAATTTTTGGAAATGATTTATGGTGTTTGAAAATAACAAAAACTACAAAGAAATAGTTCTAAATATGCATGAAACATACAATGATAGTCACACTAGGATCTGAGATTTAAATTAATCCAATTGGCTATAGGATTTAGCTTTCAGTTCCCTAACCGCTTAACAGAAATAAAAACATGATAAGATACTAGGAAGCATATAGGAACATCATATAGTTTATAGTATAAACTGAAGAATAGTTATATTTTTGTGAAGCACTTAGGCCAAAAATGTCTAAAAATGGTGACTACCTCTAAAATGGTATTATAGTAATCCTATCTACTAAAAGAGTAATATGCATATTAAACATTACTCCACTATAGCCAAAAGCCATGCCCAACAGCCAATCAGGAGTGAGTATTCATATTAACCCAAACAAGATGGCTGCGGCTATGGAGAGAGCAGGAGGCTTGGATTTTTCTGTCAATGGAGGAAGCCAAGCTTTCTCTGCACACCCTGGGCAGCCAGGCCTCCATTCAAGGTTACAAAATTTCAATTGTAGAAGATAAATAAATCCCAACAAAAGTGGCAGCAGCTACAGAGCTAGAGAGAGCAGGAGACTTGAATGGAGACTTCCACAGCCCAGGCCTGCCTTGTTCTCTGCTTAAGGCTATAAAGTTTCAGTTATAGAAGATAAATAAATCCCAACAAAAATCGCTGTGGCCATGGAGCAAGCAGGAGTCTCAGCTCTGCTCAAAGCTATAAAGTTTCAATTATAGAAGATAAATAAATCCCAGATTCCAGGGCCTCTGCTTGGGTCGTCCCTGGGGTGTGGCTGGCCTGCACACCATCACAGTCCCTTGCCAGGTTGCCCCATGCCCCAAGGGAACACCCACCCTGATCCAGGACACCCTTCAGGGCAAACCAGCCAGTCCCACCCATATACCATGCCTCTATTCTATCTAATAAAAGAGTAATATGCAAATTGACCATCACTCCAACACACAAGGTGGCTGCCTCAGGTGGTCAAAGATGGCTGCCCCCATGTGGACACAAGATGGCCACCACAAGATGGCCAGCAGGGAAGGAGAGTTGGGAGGGACCAGGCCTGCAAGGGAGGGCAGTTGGAAGTGACCAAGCTGGCAAGGGAGGACAGTTAGGGGTGACCAGCTGGCAGAGGAGAGAAGTTGGGGTCAACTGCCCTCAAGGAAGAGCAATTAGGGGTGACCAGGCCTGCAGGGGAGGTCAATTAGAGGCAATCAGGCTGACAGGGGAGTAGTTAGGCATCAATCAGACTGGCAGGAGAGTGATTAGGGTGTGATCAGGCTGGCAGGCAGAAGCAGTTATGGACAATCAGGAAGGCAGGCAGGTGAGCAGTTGGGAGTCAGCACTTCTGGATTGTGAGAGGGCAGTCGGACATCTCTCGAGGGTTCCCAGATTGTAGAGGGTGCAGGCTGGGCTGAGGGACACACACACCCCCATGCACAAATTTCATGCACAGGGCCTCTAGTATACATATAAACAAATGAGAACTTAAGTAAAGAAATAATTCATCTTGAGTGTTTTCATATAATGGGCATTGACCAAAATAAGGGGCTATGGCTTTAATAACAAGCTTATACAGAATTCATGGGAAATCTCATCTAGTTATTTTCTTATTTTTTATTTTTCAATATGTATTTTTATTGATTTCAGAGAGGAAAGGAGAGGGAGAAAGAGATAGAAATATAAAAGATGAGAGAGAATTATTGATTGGCTGCCTCCTACAGGCCTGGCACTTGGAATTGAGCCTGTAACCCAGGCATGTACCCTGACCAGGAATTGAACCTCGACCTCCTGATGTATAGGTGATGCTCAACCAATGAGCCACACCAACTGGGCTCATCTATTTTTTATACTAACCCTTGATAACAAGTTATCATAATATTGTGAATGCATATTTTAAATATTACAGTTTAAAGATGTACTTTCGATGATTTTTCTTAGTAAGACAAGGTCCTTAGAGAGGATGTTAAAAATAGTTTTTAGTGTATATACTTTTAGAATACCAGTCATTTTGACAAATCATCACAAATTATTTTTAGCAAATAATTTGTAATTGACTACTGTTGAGTGCTCAAAGTAATGTCAAGTGGCCACCAGCCATGTGCATTTGCTGAGGCAACATAATTGGTATTTTATAAGAAAACTAGAGGCCCAGTGCATGGATTCATGCACCAGTGGAGTCCCTCAGCCTAGTCTGCACCCTCTTGCAATCTGAGACCCCTCAGGGGATGTTGGACTGCAGTTTCAGCCCGATCCCCACAAGCGGGTCAAAACTGGCTGTCTGATATCTCTCGAGTGATGTAGTATTGGCAAAATGGCAGGCAGCTGGGTAGGAGTCCGAGCCCAGGCCCGGTGCTGCTCTGGCTCATCCCAGCCACACCGAGCCTGCCACTTGGTAGCACTGCCACAGAGGCGTAAAAGGCTCACATAGTTGCAAGCTGCACTCACCAGCTGTGAAATTGAAGACTGGCACCCAGTTGAGCAGTGCTCCTGCTGTGGGAGCGCCCTAACGGGGCAGCTCCTGCATTGAGCATCTGCCACCTGGTGGTCAGTGTATGTCATAGCGATTGGTTGACAAGCCATTAAACCATTCAGTCACTTAGGCTTTTATATATATATAGACTAGAGGCCTGCTGCACGAGGAGGAGTTCCTCAGCCCAGCCTGCAAGCTCTCCAATCCAGGACCCTTTGGGGGATGGATGTCTGACTATTGGTTTAGGCCCAATCCCTGTGAAACCGCTGGCTCCTAACCACTCGGCTGCCTGCCTACCACCTTTGTCTTCCTGTCTAATTGCCCCTAACCACCTTTGCCTGCCTGCCTAATTGCCCCTAACTGTCTCTGCCTGCCAGCTTGATCATCCCCTAACTGCTCCCCTGCCAGCCTGATTGCTCCCACCTGCCCTCCCCTGTCAGCCTGATCACCCCCAATTGCCCTCCCCTGCTAGCCTGATGAATCCCAACTGCCCTCCCCTGCTGGCCTGATCTCGCCCCTAACTGCTTGCTCCCCCTCCAGCCTGATCGCCCCTAACTGCCTCTGCCTCAGCCCTGCCACTATGGCTTTGTCCAGAAGAAAGTCAGATGTCTGGAATATGTCCCATGGAACCACACTAATTAGCATATTACCCTTTTATTAGTATAGATGGCTGAAACTAGTGAGTCTTCACAAGTTGTAAGCCATGCATGTTTACATGACATGGATAGAAACATTTATCAGGAAGCACCATCATGTCTACTGTAAGGCTTACTGTGTGGAGGAGATAAGCCTTTGTCTTAGACATATTTAAGTTGTTAATTTCTGTAGTTGTCACAATCAAAGTCAGATATGAAGTAATCACTTAAATTCCGTTATGAATATTAAAATATTTGTATATTTTTCTGACACCGGTTTGGCTCAGTGGATAGAGCATCGGCCTGCGGACTGAAGGGTCCCAGGTTCGATTCCGGTTGGGGGTATGTACCTTGGTTGCAGGCACATCCCCGGTAGGGGGCATGCAGGAGGCAGCTGATTGATGTAACTCTCATCGATGTTTCTAACTCTCTATCCCTCTCCCTTCCTCTCTGTAAAAACTCAATAAAATATATTAAAAAAATATTTGTATATTTTGAAAAAAATGTTTAATGTAGCTGTGCATGGGAGGTTTCCATTTTCTAGGTTTTTATTTTCTTTTTTAATTCTCTCTTTGATTCCATGTTTATTTGATTGGGAAAATATTACCTTCCTTCCCTCCCCTCACTCCCCACAGTGGTGCAGATATGTTCTGTGTTAGCTTAAATAATCCTTAATGTATTTGACTTTGGCACGGCAAAACCATCTGCTTATGACTATTAAAAATCAATTCATATGTCGAAGTTTTGATAAACATCGAATTTAGAGTAGCTGTAAAATGTAGGTAAATTAAATCTTACTTCACTATCTATAATTTGGTAAATGATTGCTGTTATTGTGTGCTTTACTTTCTCTAATTACTATACACTGTCCAAAGATCATATGAGAAAGTAAATTTCTCAAGCTTTTCTAGTTATTACTTATTGCTTATGCTTAATTTTATGTTATACATTTATAAAGTGTGTGTATATATGTTATATACATTTCCTAATATGGAAACATATTAGGGCTTATTTAATTCTAGAGGCCCAGTGCACAAAATTTGTGCACAAAGTGGGAGGTCTCCTCAGCCCAGCTTGCACCCATTCTAATCAGGCCCCCTCGGGAGATATCTAACTGGCAGTCAGATATCCTTCACACAATCAGGGACCGCTGGCTCCTTATCACTCACCTGTCTGCCTGTCTGGTTGCCCCTAACTGCCCCCCGCTGCCAGCCTGGTCATCCCCAACTATCCCCCTGCCACACCGACAGTCTAATCACTCCCAACTTTCCTCCCACATTGATCTGGTTGCCTCCAAATGTCCCCCCCCCACCAGCCTGGTTGCCCCTAACTACAACTACTTGCTGGCCTGGTCACCTCCAATTGCCCGCCCCCCTGTTGACCTAGTCACCCCACACAGCCTGCTTGTTCAGTCATTTGGTCATCTCTCACTAAACTCCCTCCAGCCTGGTTGCCCCATGCAGCCTGCTTGTTCAGTCATTTGGTTGTCCCTTCCTAACCCCAATGCCAGCCTGGTGGTAGGCGGCCATTTGTGATAGCATGAGCATTAATTTGCATATTACCACTTTATTATATAGGATAAAATGAACTATTATCTCTTTCTATTTAATTATTTGGATTTGAAGTTTATGACCTAATTCATTTTGATTATGTTAAAGGCTATGAATAGATAGAATAGTATTTTATGAATTTTGAGTGATTTAAAATACCAGTAAGGAAGCTGAAGCCCAATACAATCTATACCTAGAACATTTTTGTATACATTCTGAGCTCACTATATAAAATTAAAATCATGCCCTGGCTAGTCCGGCTCAGTTGGTTGAGTGTTGTCCCATGTATCAAAGGGTTGCTGAATGGATTCCTGGTCAGAGCACATATCCAGGTTTCCAGTTGTTCCTGGTTGGGTTGTGTGTGTGTGAGATAACCAGTCAATGTTTCTCTCTCACATCAATATTTCTTTCTCTCTCTCCCTCTCTCTTCCTCTCTAAAATAAAATAAAATGTATTTTTTTAAAAATATATACAAATTAAAATAAAAAAACCTGCTGAGTTTGATGCCTCAATGCTGAGTTTCACTGTATATACTATCAATCCAATTTGTGCCAAACCCCTATTTCAATGATAATTATATGTATTAAGTTATTAAATAGTTCCTAAGTTTACATAATCTTAAAATCTATGTCTCTTGATATAATTCAAATTTTTTTTTAATATAATTCAATTTTTACAAAGCTTTAAAATTAAAACATTTGGAGATGGGCCAAAAAAACAAACAAACAAACAACAACAAAAAACCCACAAAAACCCTGAAGTCTAATTAGCTATTACTTAGTAGATTTGAAAACATTTTTCTACCATAGTTGAATATAAGATAATATTTTGCATGTGCTTTTATCTGTTTTGTATAATCAAAATCTTATTTTATTATCTCATTTATCTGTATAATCATTTACATGTTTGATAGTTTTTCCTTCTGAGGAACATATATAATGTGTTATATAATGTACATAGTTATATACAATTTGCATATTACCACTTTATTATATAGGATAAAATGAACTATATTATTTTTAGAGTTTGCTACTAGTACTTAGTAAAAGACAAGTAGAAATATTTTCCTTTGGCTTCTTGTCTATTATTAACTAAATTTTATTATGTTTTTTTGGGAAGCATAATGGTTATGTTTAGCAGTTCCCATGCTTTTATGATAACAATTCCTAACCAACTGGTATTTTGTATTTATATAAAGGTAAAGCAATTATTGGTAAAGTTATATTCTGACGTTTGAGCTAGCAAGTGCTGCGAAAATGTCTGTAGAGAGTAATTAAATAGACACAAGGGTCTTTTTGTATTGCTGATGGAGCTCTTTGTATTTAGTGACTGAACTGTTTTAATCCTGGTTAATGTTAGAAGAAAAAAAAATATTTCTGCTGCTAATCATTGAAGCCTTTTTAAACCCAGCATTGAATATATTCTTAAAATTGGCAATAAACAAACATTTTTTTCTTCTCTTAGGACTATAGAGTTAATATCTTCCTGAGACAAAAATGGAACGATCCCAGGCTGAAGCTCCCCAGCGATTTTCGGGGCTCAGATGCCCTGACAGTGGATCCCACAATGTACAAGTGTCTCTGGAAACCCGATTTGTTTTTTGCAAATGAAAAAAGTGCCAATTTTCATGATGTAACCCAGGAGAATATCCTCCTCTTTATTTTTCGGGATGGAGATGTCCTTGTCAGCATGAGGTACTCTTTGATCTTTAATATTTGTACATGTATATTTTCTTTTTAAAATCAGCATATCAGGGAGAATTACGTTAAATGACTTCTACGACCTCTGTTTCTACTTTTAGGTTGTCTATTACTCTTTCATGCCCATTGGACTTGACCTTGTTTCCCATGGATACACAACGCTGCAAAATGCAACTTGAGAGCTGTATGTAAAATGAAACCCCAAATGATTATAGGAATAAAAATATTTAAAATTTCTAAGCAATGCATTCTACTAATATCTTAGATAGTAATGGTTAAAAACTAAGGCTTTTGATTACAAATAGTTGTTAGGATAATTTATTTAAGGAGATTATCGTTATTCTTTTACTATTTTAATTTCTACTAAAACAAATCCTTTTGGTACAATACTAGTTTTGTATTACAGTTAAATTGATATAGGTGTTCACTTCTAACTTATTCCAATTTCCATCTTCATTTGAATTAGTAATGTAGGCAAAGTAAAGGAGAAAATGCTGTCCTAATTATTTTCTGATGTTAAAACCACATTTTTAGAGTAGAAAATTTGAAAAACATTCAAAAATATTTCTTAAAAATATTTTTTCTATGGGTGTATAAACATTTTTTTTACAAAATTGGATTTTCTGTTTCTATGATCAGATATATTTCATATCATAAAACATGAAATAGGTGCACTAATTGAAATGGTTACCTCTAAAAATATTAACTTGTTATAATGCTTGACTTTTGAAAATAAAACTCAAAATGTTAACACTAATAGAAGGCATCTTTAACTTGGTTAGTTGTTTACCATAATCTATTTCTGTGGAGAATAAGCAATAATAACCTTGTATGCAAGCATATGCTTGTTGAATGATATGTTTTAAAATTAATGATTATTAGCTGTTTTTTTAAGTTACTAAATCTGGATCTTAAATTTTAATATTTATTGCTTTCTAACTATAAAATAAGATTTTTCAGATGTTAGTGTATATATGTTCATATTGTGATATGTATCATACATATGTGTGCTTGAGTATTTTCATTTAAAAATTCAACTATGTATTTATATTCCATTCTATTATCAGACAAACTAAAATATTGCTTTAAAAAATATATGCACTTTAGAGTTGAATGGTAGGTTACTATATGCTGTAAAAGCCTATGTGATCCCTGAGTCGTGGCCACATTACTTAAGCCCAGAATGTGTGCTTCAGTATGCCATAATGATAGCAACTGGGTCCAGCGGGCGTGAGAGGGATTGTTTTATTGCTCTCCTGTGACAATGCAATCCCTTTAGGGAAATTTGTAGTTAATTCTTAAAAATGTTTTGGTTCTTATATTTATTTTAAATATTCCAGGTAGTATATTGCATGATTCAAAAGCTGGTACCACTTATTTATTACTTTTTCTTATTAATGACATTTCAGAATTCTCACATAATGTATTTAACATGTTCTTTCTTTAAGATAACTATCTTTAACTTTTGTATTAATATTTTTATCAGTGGCTATAGATATTACCTAATTTTAATAACAATTTTATGTCTCTTCTTATCATTTTGGTGTTGAATATTTGAATTATTAAAATAATAAGAAAACATTAATAATTGCATTTCAAACTAATATTTTATTTTATTTTTTTAATAGTTGGTTACACAACTGATGATTTACGATTTATCTGGCAGTCAGGGGATCCTGTTCAGTTAGAAAAAATTGCCTTGCCTCAATTTGATATTAAAAAGGAGGATATTGAATATGGTAACTGTACAAAATACTATAAAGGCACTGGTAAGTAATGATCTTTAAGTTAAACAAAACTAAATTCTATTTCAAAGATTTGTTTTAATATTAATATATGCTAAGGGCAAAATAGAAGAAAACTAGTTAAAAAATAAGTTCAATATTTATAAGTAATGTATCTTTAATTATTAAATTTAAATCTCTCATAAAATTGAATTCACTAAAGTATTTAAAAGCATTTTTATTACTGGAGAATTTTGCCTTTTTTAATGTAATTCTGGATAGGAAGAGGTTTTCAATTTTTTTATTTTAGTAATATGAACTTAGCTAGGTAATGGTTCTTAGATGTTATGAAGAAATTCTACTTCCAGCAAGATTCATTTGGGGCCAAACACTGTAGATAGGAGCACATAATTCATTTATACTCATTTATTGTCTGTGAGCAATTTTTAGGTAGTGGTTGACCAATATTATTAGTTGAAAAAAGCATTAATCTTCATGCTGTGCAAGGAGCAATGAGTGTGTGAGGTAAATGGACATAACTTAATATTTTTGTATTTTTAATATTGTTGGCCTAGGTTATGGAACAGTCAATTATGAAAAGCACAACAAATTAACCTCATTCACTAATTACCTTAAGCTTTTACAGAAATAAAAATATAATAATCACTACTCAATCCTTTTATAATATGATTATTCTTAACCTTTGAATCTCTACTGATAGTTACATGTTACTGAGTGGTTTTATATATTAAATATAGTGTTATTTTAATCAATAATATAAATAAAAAGTGATTAAATTTTGATCATTACATTAATACTAATAATCAGTTTTACTTGTAAATATCACACAATTCTAATTACATTTCAGGAAGTAAATCAAGACAAAGATATTCAGGGATAGATATAGAGTTTACATTTATGAAAACATCTATGTTGACTCTTCAAAGATAACAATGTATAATATAATATATAGAATTCAGCAATATCAAATGTTTGATTGAGCTTAAGTGTTGCCATCATGACATCAAGAATAAAATATAATTTAAAATATTTCTGTTGATATTAAAATAAAAGGTGGAGTGAACATTTGCATATTAAAAATGTTATAATAAATGCAACACTAGGCAACTCAGAGATAAAGTTATCTTAAACATCTGTTGTTCTTCAAATAAATGAACAGTCCTTAGGAACTTACATATAAATGGTATATAGTCAATTTTTATATAAATGTTATATAATTTCTTAATTTAATAATAGATTATTAAATAGTCTTTGGGGACCATTTACATATATTTTAGATTATTTATTTACATAGAGATGTTATATAACCTGTTACTTTATTTAAAGGTCAATAATAACAGATGCTTAAACTAACTATGTCTACAAATTGGTTAGTGTCACATTTATAACACTGCCAGAGGGAGGGGAATGATGGTGGGGGTGAAAAGGTAAAGTGGAATAAGAGGTGTAAACTTCTTATTATAACTATAAAATCAGCAAGTCAGGGGGATGTAATGTATAGCTTAGGGAATATATTCAATAATCTATAATAATAAAAGTGTAATATGCTAATTAGACCAGACATCCTTCCAGATGACCTTTCCAATGAAGCTGCAGTGGTGGGCAAGGCAGAGGCAGCTGCTGCAGTGGCGGGGGCCAAAGTGCTTGCACGAATTTTGTGCATTGGGCCTCTAGTATTAAAATAACTTTGTACTGTGACAAATGGTTACTAGTCTTATTATGGTGATCACTTCATAAAGTTTATAAATGTGGAATCATTATGTTGTACACCTGAAACCAAAACAATATTGACTGTCAACTATGCTTTGGTAATCGAAAATAATTACCAAGTTTTTTGAAAAGCAAAACTGAGCTCTTAGAATAGTGGTCATGTAAGTACTCAAACAGCAGATCATAGACACAGAATTTTAAATATGGAAGGGATCAGATTGACACTGAAATACAATAACTGAGATGTAGGGAGACTGAATGTTACCAGGCAAATCAGGGTCAGCCATAGCCTAAGCATATAGTATAGTGTTCCTTCTCCCTATACCCCCATTCACATTAAGGAGACTGACTTCAGTTTTAGGGATTTTTACAACTCACCTAGTAATTATAATAAAAAAAAAACACATGAAAGTCAAGAAAAATCATTTGAGATGGTTGTGAAAACACTTATTTAGCAGATGACTTTTTGAGTTCTGGCTCTATTTTAGGCTTTCTTTTAACTGGCTTGTAGGAATTCTATGACTTAATCCTCACAACAATGCTCTGAGTTCATTACTTTTATTCTCCCTGTTTATACATTAGGATAATGAAGCAAAGACACTGCCCAAAGTCTACTGTTACTAAATGATGTCCTGAAATAGTGAGTCTGACATCACTACACAACCGGTGGAGTCAGTCCTATTGGACTTTGAAAAGACTTACCCATATCCAGATTATATGCTTAACATTAACAGTCTATTGTGAAAAAAAAATGTAATCTGTTTATTGAAGTTTTCAAGTTCATCTAGAGATGAAAATAAAACTAGTAATCTTATTGCTAATTTTAAGTAATTGCATAAAATTATAGAGCAGCATTGAAATTATGGGGTTTTAATTTTTTTTTTTACCTTTAATCCATACATTTAAAAGTTCCCATTCCCCATTTGGAGATTCAACAGTGAATAAAAGAGAGAATGAAATCCTTTTATAGACTCATACTCTAATATGGTAAATAAATAAACAGATGTAATTTATTTTAATTCTGAGAAAGAAATGAAAAGGTGTGCTGTGGTAGAGTACTTGAGGAATTACTCAAGATTTATGATAAGTAAAGCATTTTGTATAATTTTTTGTTATCATAAATAAGTCCCTACTATCTCATTAGTTACAGAAAAAATGATAACAAAAAAACTTAAGGTTCATATAAAAATGTTTGGCACTGTGTTTCAGTAAACATGCTTTATCAGCATTTATATGAATCATGAATATAAGTAAATCATAAATTAATTTTTGCATAACATTCAGAAATATATTTAGAAAAATAGAACATTCAAAACATATGGAATGCTTAATCAAGTAGTGAAAAATATGTAGAGAACAACAAATATAAAATAACGACCTATATTTTCTTTAATGTGTACAGAAATATCAGAAATAATGAATTGGCTTTAATTGATTAAATTTTTTTAATGATTGTAGAAATTGCAAAGGTGGAGAAATATGTGGGAAAGCAAGTATACAAAATACTTAAGTTGGAAGCCTGAGTGAATAATAATGAAATGAAATCCCACAGGAAATAGAAAGTAAATTGAATTTGCCAATGAACATTTATATCAATTAGCTGCCCACCTGCCTTTCATAAATGTAACAGTATCAGGAAGAGATCAAAAAAGCTCAAGAAATGTTTCTCATAAAAGTTTATGAAGCAAATCACGATAATATCCAACCCTATATTTGACTGCCAAATGCATCCAGATCTTGGGAAGCTCCTCCGGAGGTGCCTTCCTAAGGGAACATGGTGGAAACTTGCTTTAGAGTACAGGACTCATGTTATTTGGACTGTCATTTAAACATGGTGGGCTGGAATGCAAACATTTGTCTTAAAGGGAACTCTTTAGTAAATTATATTTGTGACTAGTTGGGCTACCTAAAAATATATAAACACATTGTGTCATTCCCTATTTCTCACATACTAGATGAATATAAAATTAACTTCAGTGATACATTACAAAGCCAGGTACTTCTGAACCACTTGAGGAAAATACTGTGAACTATTTGGATTTATGAAAGATTATATTTTGGAAAATTTGCAAGTGATTGTTAGTTAGAAACATATGTTCTTGTTTGGGGCAGGAAGTTAAGATGAGTTGGCTGGAAACAGAAAAGGGAGGGATTTTTTTTATTGTTTTGCCTTTTGTATTCTTTAAAACCTGTGTCTAGTTTTCATGAAATTAAAATTTAAAAAGAAAAAGAACAAACATCCTACATGTATTGTTTTTTGATAATATGGAAGCATGTTGCATAATTAGAATTTGCTTCAGTCCAAATCAGCTATTTATTTTTCTTATATGTTAGTTCTAATGATGGCAAATTTTGTTATAGGTATCATTAATGAATAAATATAAAGATTGTTCTAGTGTCAGAAGTATATACATTCTTTATAACCATGAAAATAGATAAATATTACTTTTTAAATGTAAAATAGTTAAAAGTAATATTTCTTTACCTATAATTTATTTTATTTATTCATCGTCAAATTTATTTGTTTCAACATTTATAAATAACAATGTACAATTTAGGCTGAACACAACTGAAGATATTTTAATTTCTTGGTATTTGTACATAACTTTACTTTTGTTGAATGGTAAATGACATTTTTATTTCAATTTAGTGCTTTAGGTATTAAATATCACATTTAAATTACTGACTGAAAGGATTAGAACATTTAAAAATTAAACTCAAACATCTGGAAATATTCCAATGTTAGGAGACTATTTATGTCACTGATTTTCTGTCTCAAGTCAGCAATGGTTATTATGAGGCTGCTCATAATTTGTGATTAATTTGGGGGGACTAGTTGATGTCATGGCAGCTCTAAAATTATGTTGTAAAGAAATGTTTGCATTTGTCTTAGCTTGTGAAAATGAAGTCCTTTCCCTCAGTCAGAGAATGTTTGAGGGCCTGGCAAATTGAGAGGAAGGGAGAATTGAGAGGAATCTCAGATGCTTGTACTTTATAATATTTTATCTATATAAAATGAAAATACTTATTCTTGCTAATGTTTACTTCCAATATGTTCTCAATTTTTAAGGCTTAAATATGCATATACATGTAGGAGTCCGCCATGCTTTCTAGATAATAAGTGATACATGCGACTGAAAAATTATACTGACCACGTGTATTCCAGCAGTGTTTCCTTCTGGACTTGTCCTAATTTGTTTTCCTGCTCCCTGTATGATTCCTTGAGATCATTTGCTCAGAGAGTAAATGAAAAATTGAAGTCCATTGCAAATTCTCTGGCCAAGGCAGTGATGTAAGTGGAGCCACACATTGGTATCTATTTCTCAATGTAATAATGAAGTTGTGAAAGGTCAGGTGAAACTGGCCCGATAGTGTCATTCTTATAGACTACATCATTCACACACACACACACACACACACACACACTAGGTGACTTTGCAAAGCTGTCTCAAATAAAAGTAACATAACATATAGGTATCTTATTGATTTCTGAAGTGGATGTGGGTAAGAACTTCATGTTTGTAATATATTTGTTTTGGAAAGGGTACTACACCTGTGTGGAAGTCATCTTCACGCTGAGGAGACAGGTTGGGTTTTACATGATGGGCGTCTATGCCCCGACCCTGCTGATCGTGGTTCTCTCCTGGCTTTCCTTCTGGATCAACCCGGACGCTAGTGCTGCCAGAGTGCCCCTGGGTAAAGTGCTCCATACTTCCCTCTTGTGTCAGGAATGTATGATGTCTTTATTGAATTAACTATACAGTCAAATATTTTGAAATAATTAGTTTGGGAGTTGATGGCAAGCTTTTTCTTCCTTTTTTTTTAACCTCCTTAAAACTTGCCATTAAATTAGATTTTATCAATATTTAGGCATTCTCTAATTAAACTAAGTTCTGTGTGTGTGTGTATGTGTGTGTGTGTGTGTGTGTGTCCTTGGGGCATTTTCAACAGTAAATCTATCCTACTTTGACTTTCAAAAATAATTATTAATATCTGATATTCACTGATAACTAAAGTCTAATATACCAAATAGTGACAAACTTAAAAACAATAAATTTTATGACAATCTTTCCAATAAATGTTTTATACTATATTTTATACTCTTTATCAGGGATATAAAAATCCTACTTCTTAAAAAAAATGACTAAGCATCACTTTACTAAACATCAGTTATTATGAACTATATTATCAGCAATGGCTAGAAAGAATAAGGCTGGTTATCCATACTCTCCAATTCATTATTTTTAATATTTTGTAACATGGAAGCACCATTAGTCAGTCAGAGGTGAAAATTATATTGGTAGAGGGATTAAAAGGATTGTGCTTGGGGAGATCATCAAGACCCTTTCTAATGGGTAAAGGGAATGAATTTCAAAATAAGGACATTGTAACGTGTTTGTTTGGAGAGTTTTAAATCTTTTCATGACTGTGTGTATATGTATGTGCATGCATGTGTGCATGTTCTGAATATCACATAGAACTCACATAGGTAAAAATGAGATAGGTCTGACTTCTCAGTGAAATGCCTGATTGGTTGCAGAATTTCATTTTTTTTTCTTCCATCAGAAAAGCTTGGTGCAAATCTCCCTGTTCCAACTTATGGGAGTAACTAAATTAATTATAAATTTTGAAAAGAAGGAAACCAGGAAAGAAGCAATGAAAATGATAACTTTGTCTGAATAAGAAACTTGGAGGTTTACATCTAATAAAAACCACAGAGACCAAATCTATGTCTCAATAACCAAACATGTAGGAAATTTTATTCTAAGGGTCACGTAACAGTATTGAAGACAATGACAATTGATAGATTAATTATTATAGATGATAAGAATTAACTAGGCAGTATAATCTTCTGGAAATAAATTACCCAAAACTAGACTTAAATTATTAGACTTGTCAAAAACATTATGCATTTCCCCCAAATAGTCAATATTTTTTGGTTTATTAGAAATATTTTATTCTCATGCAGTAACATAGGGGTGAGCAAAAGTAGGTTGTTTTGTGTGTGTGTGCCATTGTGGCATTTTTTTTTGAGTTAACAAAGCTATTATAATAATCATAACCTGCATGTCTTTTTCCATATGAACAACTGTAAACCTACTTTTGCCCTGTCCTATATAAATTAAAATGTCCATATATACTATGGACTACTACTCAGCCATAAGAAAAGATAAAATACTGCCATTTGTGGCAATAAAATAAGTCAGTCAGAAAAAGTTAGAAACCTTATGATTTCACTCGTATGTGGGATATAAAACTGAAACTTACAGGCACAGACAACAGTATGGTGGTTACCAGAGGGAAAGGGCTGGGAGGGGTAGTAAAAGGTCAAGAGGACCAAATATATGATGACAGAAGATGATTTGACTTTGAGTAGTGAGCATACAAAGCAGCCTAAAGATGATGTATCATAGAAATATACACTTGAAACATATGTGATCTTGTTGCCCAGTGCCAGCCCAATAAAATTAATGAAAAAATAAAATATAAAGAAATGTCTGGCTCCGAAGAGTATTTTGGAGTTAGCTTACCATGTATTATTAATATTACATATAGTAGAATTTCATTCTTTCCTTTAAAACCAGGATCATTTGTTTTCTCTAAAACAGTGGTCGGCAAACTCATTAGTCAACAGAGTGGCAAACCATGGCTCATTAGCCACATGTGGCTTGCAAGCTGCAGTTTGCCGACCACTGCTCTAAAATAACCAGGGATGTTACTTACTTCGTATTTTCTATTATATTAAAAAAATGTGACTCTTATCAGAAAATTGCTTTATATGTTCTATTTTTGTTCTAATTTAGCTGTTCCTGGGATCAAATTCAACTCTATAACTGTCTAATGCTAAAGAAATGAAATAAGCTTTGTAGCTTACTCAGAGATACTATAGAAGAGTTTTAGGTAGCTTTAATATTTAAACAAGCTCTGAAATGTGTTTTTATATCTCGGGTTAAATTTCTATCTCTTTGTTTAATGTACTGAGTATTTACAAACATCCCCAACTACATTTAATAATACTGACATAAAAAGTCTGTATGTATTATTTCTTCTACTCTTTGTGCTTTGAAGGGACCTGATGAATTGTTCATGGGTCTCTGGAGATTATGGGAGAGGGAGTTAGTAAAAGAGTAATGATTGCAGAATATTTTTTCTCAGGGCTAAATAGCAACTTTAATTCCCACTTCTGTTTCTGTAGGTATCTTTTCGGTACTCAGCTTGGCCTCTGAGTGCACAACCCTTGCTGCTGAACTTCCCAAAGTCTCCTATGTGAAGGCTCTTGATGTATGGCTCATTGCTTGTCTTCTCTTTGGGTTTGCTTCCCTTGTGGAGTATGCTGTTGTCCAGGTGATGCTAAATAACCCCAAACGAGTTGAAGCAGAAAAAGCCAGAATGGCGAAGGCCGAGCAAGCAGAAGGAAAAGGTGGAAATGCAGTTAAAAAGAATACTGTGAATGGTACAGGGACTCCGGTTCACATTAGCACTTTGCAGGTAAGAATGAAATTATCCAACCAGATGATTTCCCCCATCATGGCTCTCTAGTGCCAGGAGAGAGGTACTGTTCTGTGGGTGTAAAGGTTTGATCAAATTGCTATCCACTCTTTTTTTTTTTCATTGATGAAAAGAAACTAAGCACAACATACTTTTCAGAAAACATGTTGGTCACATACTAATTAAGAAAAAAAGTCCAACACTTCATCACATTTTTGGTGGACTTTCCACTGAGTTTAATGATGTATCTCTGCTTTGATGGTCACCATCCCAAGTAGAGGTCTTGCCAGAACTACAGACCTCCTTATAAATGTTTCTTATTTGTAAGCTTTAGTGAAAGACCAGAGGACTGTTGGGGAAGCACCAAACTTCTAGTTATAGTGAAGATTTAGGGAAGCTATGCTCTTGATTAAATCCCCTACAGAGGCTTAATCACAAGAAACAACAACAGCCTGTAATTATTGGAATCGAGAGTGTAGATCAGTGGTCGGCAAACTCATTGGTCAACAGAGCAACCGTTTGCCTTACGTGTTTCCCATCAATTTAGAGTTTGCCCTTCATGTTTCCCATCAATTTAGAGAGTTTCACACAGAACATGACAGGCAGTTACTTATTGGGTGCCTGCCCCATAGGAAAACTAGCACATAGTTTGAGATCTGTCCAGCCTTGGGGTGGGTACCTGGAGAATTGGACAGGTTTAACTCTTTCACATTGACTTGTACTTGATCAGGTCTAGGAATAGTAGTTGATGTTTATAGGTTCAGGTGTGATAAATCCTGAAGCAAAAGGCTGCTTCATGAATTAGGATAGTGTCCTCAACGTATCTCTAATTGATTTCCTCTGGTTGGGAAGACTAGTAAACCAGTAGATGATTTCCACTGAGCTTAGCATGGAAAATTCCTCAAGAGACTATTGGTACATTGCATCCTAAAACTTTGAAACCTTTGCTTGCTCTATTTTCTGGCCCCATACTACTCAGTTTGTTGACCACTCTCCTAAGTTAGACAAGTATGCTACATATGTATTTTTATGTACAAAAGCAAGCAAACAATTATTATGTGATGCTGCCTGTAGATTTTTCCTTTTTTGTTAAGTAATTGAACTCACTTTCTGAGAATACAACCAAGACATCTCCAAATTATTAGTTGCTACATTGCAGGACATTTCCCCAGACCTTTAATACCCTAATCATTTTCTTGGAGAATAACATTTTCATTAATGCAGAGCTTTGATGGCCTTAAAGAAGTAATAACTTTGCCCAGCTAGTGTGGCTCAGTGGTTGAATGTCAATTCATGAACCTAGAGGTTACCAGTTCAATTCCCGGTCAGGGCACATGCCCAGGTTGTGGAGACATGGCAACAGACTAATATATCTATCTCATCGATGATTATATCTCTTTATCCCTTTCCCTTCTTCTCTCTTTAAAATCAATCAAAACATATTTTTTAAAAAAAGATATGTCTTTAACATATCTTACCTGCCCATTTACATCTCCTAATCTTACCACTTCCTAATATTTCCAACCATTTAATATTCCCACCCTCTAAAATGGGTCCCGGTGAAGAGATCTGGAGATAGAAAGCAAAGATGTCCTATAGAGCAGTGCTTGAATTCCAGTAGTGCCACAATTAGCTCCATTCTCTAATGTGTTGTGGGGCCTCTGTAACTGCAGAAATTCTCTAGTAACACAGAACACCAATGTGCAGATGAGCTTGGAATATTAATGCATTCCATAAAGTGGGGTATTGAAGGAAGGAGACACATGAGAACCAGATTTTCAGAGTATTGTAGAACATATCAAGATTATTTATGAACATAAATATGAAGAATAAATAGGATCCAGAGTATTAGACTGAGTTTTATTATTTTAAATTCAGCTTTTAAGCATTGAAATAATTATCTAATGAATAAAAGTTCAATATGCTTAATAACTTCTCTATTTTAATCCTCTGTGTTTTCAATTGCTACTAGAAACAGACCTGTCTGGATTCTGAAATTGCTATGACATTTTACTACAAAAGTGATAGAGTGTGATACTTAGAGAGTTTAAACCTTGACCAGAAATTCTAATATCCAGATGTAAATGTAAATTACTCTTATTTCTTAGAGGCCAAAATGTAATTTCCAAAATTAATATTGTAACTATGTAATGTTTGTATCATCAGACAAGCTTTAAAATGAGAGTATATGTCCAAAAATAACTTAGTTCTAATGTAAGCATCAAACTTACAGTAAATGCGTGTGATGAATTTGTAAGATTATTACACACTGACACATGAAAAAGTATAAAAAAGGAAATTAAACAAATTTTGCCTTTTTAATTTAGTGCTTTTGGTTTCAAAATATATTTGCTCTAGTGTATTTTGCTTTTGGAACATAAGCTTTTGCTGAGTAATTTCAATCAGATATGCCATTTATTTTTAGACAGAATAATAATATTAACTAATGGAAGCATAATGAAATTTGAGTTGTAGAAAGCATTTAATGCTGATTTTTTAAAATTTATTTCAGAAAGGAAAGAAAAGGGAGAGACAAATAGAAACATCAATGATGAGGGAGAATCATTGATTGGATGCCTCTTGCATGGCCCCCATTGGAGACCCAACCTGTAACCTGGGCATGTGCTCTGAACAGGAATCAAACTGTGACCTTCTGGTTCAGAGTTTGATGCCCCAACACTGTGGCACACCAGCTGAGCTAATGCTGATTTTTTAATAATGCTCTTGCTAAGAAACATGATAAAAAAAAATGTAAGGAAGATCAATTATAATTTAACCTGGCTTTTAGTAAGAAGTTTTCATAATTTCATAACTTTGACTACATACAGAAACATATCATTATCCTATCAAATAAAAAGGAGGCACCCACAGCCAATGAGGAGGGAATATGCTAATTGACTGCCCTGCCCCCCAAATATGGCAGCGCCCACCGCCACAAGATGGCAGCACCTCAGCTATGCCGGGGCAGCAGGCATGCCTGCCTCTGGAGTCCCCCAGTCCACTCAGCCCTCCAGCCACCCAGAGCCAGCCTGAGGAACAGACAAGCCTTGTATGGTGGCTACCCAGCTGCCCAGGGCTGGCAATGGCAACAGCAGAGGTATGTTAGGGGCATCGCCTTCTCCTGATCAGTGGGTCACCTCCCATCCTAAGGGCTCCCAGATTGTAAGAGGGGACAGGCTAAGCTGAACCGACCCCGCTCCAATGCATGAATTTTCATGCACTGGGTCTCTAGTTCATTTATAATATCTAAGTTTTTCCTCCCTAAATGTTGTACTTCCTCAGTTCCAATATTTTGGTTACTAATTTGTTCACTCGTGTATTTCTTTTTTATTTAATAAGCACAGTTAAGGACCTACTATTGTCAATATCATCCTGTTCTTAATATCTAATATATGCTATTTAGAACAAAGGTACCCTATCCTAGAAAAGAGTAATATGCAAATTAACTGTACCTCCATGACACTCGAAATCACACCCACCAGCCAATCAGGAGTGAGTATGCAAATTAACCCAACCAAAATGGCTGCAGCCAAGGAGCTGCAGTAAGCAGGAGGCTTGGGTTTCCCTGGCAATAGAGGAAGCCAAGCTTCATGGAAGCCCTGGCTGGCCAAGCCTATACTCAAGGTTACAAAGTTCCAATTATAGAAGATAAATAAATCCCAACAAAAATGGCAGCAGCCACGGATCTGGAGAGAACAGGAGGCTTGAGTTGTCCCCCGCGATGGAAAAAGCTAAGCTTTCGCAGCCCTGGCATGCTTTGGCTTCCACTACAAAGTTTCAATTATAAAAGATAAATAAATCCTAGATATCAGGGTCTCCACTGGGGTCACTGGGGAGCATGGCCTTCCTGCAAACCACCACAGGCCCTTCACCCAGGCTGCCCCATGCCCCAAGGGAACCCCCACTCTGATCTGGGACACCCTTCAGGGCAAACCAGCTGGTCCCCACACATGCATCAGGCCTCTATCCTGTCCAATATAAGAGTGATATGCAAATTGATCATCACTCCAACACACAAGATGGCTGCCTCCACGTGGTCAAAGATGGCTGCCCCCATGTGGACACAAGATGGCCACTACAAGATGGCCAGCAGGGGAGGGCAGTTGGCAGGGACAAGGCCTGCAGGGCAGGGCAGTTGGGGCTGATCAAGTCTGCAAGGGAGGGCAGTTAGTGGTGACCAGGCTAACAGAGGAGGAAAGTTGGGGGCAATCTGGCCTGCAGGGAAGGACAATTGGGGGGGACCCAGGCCTGCAGGAGAGGGTAGTTGGGGGGGACCAGGCCTGCAGGGGAGCAGTTAGGAAACAATCACGCTGGCAAGGGAATGGTTAGGGGTGATTAGGCTGGCAGGCAGAAGTGGTTAGGGGCAATCAGGAAGCCAAGCAGGCAAGTAGTTGGGAGCTAGCAGTCCTGGATTGTGAGAGGGATGACCGACTGCCCATGTAGGATCGGGCCTAAACAGTCACTCAGACATCCCTTGAGGGGTCCCAGATTGGAGAAGGTATAGGCTGGGCTGAGGGACACACATCCCCATGAATGAATTCTGTGCACCGGGCCTCTAATTTTGAATAAAAGACAAAATAAGTACTCATGTCTATGGATTTGAATAAATTCACATATAAAAGTTACTGTTCATAAATGAATAAATTAGTTGTTTCTTTATAGGAATGATGTGTTTTTAAAGTTAAATGCTGATTTAAATTTTGTGTGATACATAGAGTTTATTCATTTTGAGCATATTTTTATCTTCTGTGGAAATAGCATTATCTATCACATTGAAATTATGCCTAAGTTTTCTGTTCAAGAAACATCACAAAAGGTGATTTGCTATTAAATGTGTATAGACACTGACTGAAAAAAGATCAGAAGGAAAATCTCAGAGGTTAAAATTTGAAGCATTAGGTAGTTTTAAATCTGCTTTATTTTGTTTTATTTTTTACTAGAGGTCCAATGCATGAAAATTCATGCACTGGAGGGGAGATCCCTCAGCTTGGCCTGCCCCTGTCATAGCCTGGGAGTCCTCAGGGGCAGGTAGTAACCTAGCAATCAGGAGAAGGTAATGTCCCCATCACAGCTCTGCTGTGCCACTGCTGGCAGTGCAAGCCTCAGCCCACCCTGGTTACCTGAGCCTCGACCGGCCCTAGGCAGCTGGACAGCCTCCATCTGAGGCTTACCTGCACCTCGGGTGGCCCAGGGCAGCAGGGCAGCTGCCATCTGAGTTTTGCCTGCACCTTGGGTATCAGCTGGGCAGCTGCCATCTGAAGCTTCCCTGGACCTCCAGCCAGCCCTGGCAACTGGAGGGCTTAGGGGGCTAGGGGACTTCAGAGTGGCTGAACCCACCTGGGGTTGGGCCTAGCTGTGCTGCGTGCCTGCTCCCTGGAAGGGCTGAGGGGCTGAGGAGACTGGGTGCCACCATCTTGTGGCTGTGGGCGCTACCATATTTGAGGATGTGGCAATCAATTAGCATATTCCCTCCTTATTGTCTGTGGGTGCTGCCATCTTTGTAAGGGCATGACAGTCAATTAGTATATTCCCTCTTTATTAGATAGGATTTTTTAGTTTCATTATTACACTACCTCATTTTTGTTACCAGTAATTTTGAGAAGTGACAAGTTTATATGAAAGTGAGACCCAAGTGAGAAAATAATGAGAAATTATAAATTGCAGATTAATATAATAGAGATCACTTTTTAGAATGTGTTAATAACTAGGGTTACTGTTTCATTTATAAACACTTTATTGAGTCTCTCTTCATGTGATAATTGTTTAAAATAGTGTTTTTAACTAATTTATATTATAAAATAATTTATAAACTAATTTATATTTTTATGTACATATAAATTATATATATATATATAAGTTATATATATATATATATATACATATATAGTAATTAAAAAAGGAAAGTTGTCTGTTTAAAATCTCTAATGAAAGGGACAAGATTAGATCAGCCAATTTGTTTATGAATCATGAGCTATTTAAGGGACCTGAGAACTTCTCAGTAGGAAACTTAATCTTATACCTTATTTAGTTGTGTCATATCATTAAAAATTACTTCTGTAGTAGATAGAGGTTCTCTCCACCAACACACACACACACACAACTCCACTGATTTCAAATACATCTCTGGAAATGGTTTTAACAAAATAAATAGTTAAAAATTTAGTATAACCAAACTGAAGCTTTTTGGAGTGCTTTTCTATGCTATATGTTAACATTGAAAAAATCATTCTTCTCTTTCTGACATGTTTACTATATTTAAATAATATTTCTGAATAAATATTCTATACCTACATTTGAATAAACTATATAGATAAAATTCTAACATCATTAAAATTGCTAGGAGAATCAGAATTTTTATGTAAATAAAAATAATTGAAATTTTATTTTATATAAATAAAAACAATTTGAAGTATTTTTGTGTGACTAGTCCTAATATCATATAAATTTGGTTTCTTGTTTAGTTATTTACAGATACAAAAGCCACATATAAAATGATTTACAGCCAACACCGGTTTGGCTCAGTGGATAGAGCGTCGGCCTGCAGACTGAAAGGTCCCTGGTTCGATTCTGATCAAGGGCATGTACCTTGGTTGCGGGGACATCCCCATTAGGAGGTGTGCAGGAGGCAGTTGATCAATGTCTCTCTCTCATCGATGTTTCTGACTCTCTATCCTTCTCTCTTTTTCTCTGTGGAAAATCAATAAAATATATTTAAAAAATGATTTACAGTGAATTCATTTCTATAGTAAATACATCAGGCCTTTTTTGTGAAAAATAAAAATAACTGATAAGAAGTCACACTTTCTAAGTCTAAAGCTAGAGTTCTTCTTTGTTCTGATGAGTAGACCTAAAGTACAGTTAGTGCATTTAAAGCTTTTAGAGTGGAGAATTCTAAAGGGAGAAAGTATGGGATATCCGCCATGTCCCAGATTTTAAAGACTGCTTTGATTGTTTGATGCAAAGATTTGGTATGTAGAATCTGTTCTCAATTTGTCTTCCAATCAAGGTAATTACATACACTTTATAAAAACTCACTGATACATGCTGAGACCTACATATTCCTCAAACAGCCCTGGACACCTAGACCTTTAAATGTGTTCTTCTGTCTGGAACAGAATAATCTCTGTAGCATACAATCTGGCTAAAATATGCACAATTTCTTCAGGTTCTCTAGAGTGTAGTTTGCTAATTCAACTGTAGCCAACAAGTTAGGAATTCCCTTCACTAGCAAAGCTGTGGTTCATGATAGTTGTGACCATCTTTTAGTTTTTATTCGTGAGTGTGGTTTAGAAACAACAATCTGTCTCATTGGGATGATAAATACCTTTATCATTTATAAATTACCCTATTTGAAAATAGTGTCCACAAGTCAAAGCTTGTAAGTACTGGAAGATTTCTGTAATCCATATATTGTAGTAATATAGTCTGTGTTGTGATTAAATTTTGGATTTTTATTCATCGGTCTTTCAGTTGAGAACTCAGAAGCCTGGGAGCACCTAAGATAAATGTTTATTTGCATTTTGATCTCTTAACATAAAATAGCCCATCAAAGCTCATTCCATGACCTAAACCTTGATATATACAGGCCACATTTTAGAGTTAAGTGTTCAGGCAATCTGATTGTTTAATCAGTTGTCTATTATATCTATTAAAATATCCTTTTGAAAAGATGTGTTTTATAAATAGAAAGTTCTAAATACATTCTGTGTTTAATTGTTATTTCCAGGTTGGTGAGAACAGATGCAAAAAAGTTTGTACTTCTAAGTCTGACCTGAGATCTAATGACTTCAGCATTGTGGGAAGCTTACCAAGAGATTTTGAATTATCCAATTATGACTGCTATGGGAAACCTATCGAAGTCAACAATGGACTTGGGAAATCTCAGGCAAAGAGCAACAAAAAGCCTCCCCCCGCCAAACCCGTTATTCCAACAGCAGCAAAGAGAATTGACCTTTATGCTAGAGCATTGTTTCCTTTCTGCTTCTTATTCTTCAATGTTATATATTGGTCTATATATTTATGATACATTTTTCCCATTTCTATTAAAAAAAACTCATTTCATTGTGACCAACCTCACTCATCAATGCCAATCTATGAAAATATATTGCATTTGAATGCCGTTTGATTGTTAAAAAAAAAATGTGGCACCTTAATTTTGAATGGCAGCATGGTCTTGTTACATCTGTGCTCTGAAAATGATGTATATATGTATAGCAAACATATTACTTTAGGAATAAATGAAGGGTAAGCATACTACATAAAATAAAATTCAAATAATTCTCTGCAGTTATTGTAAATTGCAAATACTTAAGATAATTCTGATAAAATGACATGCACGCTGAATCCTGTTATGATCACCATTCTAATATATGTAGTATTTCTAATTTCCTTCCTTGTAACTTTCAGAGAAAGCCGTCATATTCTTGTATTATTTTTGATGGTTTTATCACAGATTAAACAAAGTTATATTACATATTGTTTAAACTTTGTAAGTAGAGGTATATCAGCTATAATTATGTGGGCTCTATGGAGAAATAAAGTTTAGAAATTTACTAATTTGTAAAATCAGCTCATTTTAAAGTGTGTCTATGTTGTCAAAAGGCCAGCTAATAAAACAGAGTAATCATTTTTGAAACAAAGGGATATCTGGATTTATGTAAATATACTGACTTCTGGCTTCTGATAAGATAAAAATAAAAGATAGATACATTGATTAAATATTTCTGATAAGAGAAATTGTATTTAATCCACATTAAAACCTAAATATATTTTCACAGATTTCATTTTGCTGATAGAGTATACATAATAATTGTGCCTTACAAAGAGTGACATCTATTTTAAATTGGTATATAGCAAAGGATATGTGATTTTACGTCATATTTAAGAAACCAAGAAGGAAATACCCTATAACTGAAGTAATTTGAGTTGAGGTAGTAGGGTTGAAGGGAGCCCATAATCATTTAAGACTTATTTTATTAAATTTAACTTATTTTATTTAAATGCTTACATAATTTTAAGTAGAATTTTAAAAAATTTTCTTAATTTATTTTTTCTGTATTTATTTAAGTATGATTTTTAAATTTGTCACAAATAATTAAAGATTAGATAAATATCTTTGTTTATGTTAGGCATGACTTCTCTGTATGTCCTTTTTTTGCTAAAAGTCTAGACTACTTAGATCTACTAGTTCATCTTGTTCCAACCTGAAAATAGGAACTTTGTAGTCTCTAAGACTTCCATTTCCAAGTAATATCACATTACCTTTTTATTTCTCCAAAGCTGAAATTAGAATGATCAGTAATTCACAGAACATAAATATAAGACCAAATAAATATATTATTTGGAGAGTTTTGTTTGTATGGTCAATTCTATAATAAAATGTGTTTAAGTATTGTTTATATAAATTGTGATATATAATTTAATGCTATTTTTTTTGGAGTCTTTAATAGTTGTTTGTAATGTTTTTTCTTACAAACCTGTGTATTTTTTTAGTGTTGGTTGTTACTTCTCCTCTTTCAATTCTGATTTCATTTATTTGAATCCTCTCTCTCTTTTTTTTTTTTAATGAGTCTGCTTCAAAGGTTTGTTCAGCATCTTTTCATAAAAACAACTCTTGGTTTCATTGATCATTTGTATTGTTTTTTTTTTTTTTTAGTCTATTTCATGTATTCCTTCTCTGAACTTTATTATTTCCTTTCTTCTACTCAATTTGGGCCTTGTTTGTTGTTCTTTTTCTAGTTCCTTTAAGCATAAAGTTAGATTGGTGGAGATTTTTCTTGTTTCTTGAGGTAGGCCTGTGGTACTATGAATTTCCCTCTTAATCTGCTTTCACTATGTCCCACACATTTGGGGTTGTGTTCTCATTTTCATCTGTTGCAAGATAACTTTTGATTTCTTCCTTAGTAACATGTCATTTATGCTCTGTGTCTTCCTGTGTTTTTTTAGTTTTTTTTTTCCCCCTGTGATTGATTTCTAGTTTCATATCATCGTGGTCAGAAAAGATGCTTAATCTGACTTCACTCTTCTTAAATTTATTGAAACTTGTTTTGTGGCCTTACATGTAGTCTATCCTAGAAAATACTCCATGTGCACTTGAAAGAATGTATATCATAGTGTTTTGGGGTGAGATGCTCTGAAAATATCAATTAAATCCACTTGATCTAGTGTGTCATTTAAGGCTGCTGTTTCCTTGTTGCTTTTCTGCCTGGAAGATCTATCCATTGATGTCAATAGTCATAAAATCCCCTCCTATGACTATAGAACTGTTGGTCCCTCCCTTTATGTCCACCAAGGTTTGCTTTACATATTTATGTGCTCTTATGTTGGATGCTTAAATGTTTTCAAGAGTTATATCCTCTTATTGGATTGCTCTCTTGATCATTACATAGTGTTTTTCTTTGTCTCTTACTAACTATAGTCTTTGATTTAAAGTCTATTTGTCAGCTATAAGTATTGCTATTCCAGCTTTTATTTTATTTCCTTTTGCATGAAATATCTTTTCCATCCATTTACTTTTAGTCTGTGTATATCTCTAATTCTGAGGTAGATCTCTTGTAGATAGCATATATGAGTTTTGTTTTCTTACTCTTATAACCATGTTCCCTGTTTTTGTTTGTTTTTATTATTTTTATTTTTCTTAAAGAGGAACATTTAACATTTATGTTTTGGTAGTAACTATCTCCTTTAGTTTTTTCTTTAACATTACTGGTTTAATAGTAAAAAACTCCTTTAGCTTTTCCCTGTCTTAGAAGCTCTTACTTTCCCCTTCTATTTTATAAGAAAGCCTTGCAATAGCCAAGATTTGATAGCAGCCCAAGGGCCAATCAGTAGATGAGTATATAAAAAAGCTGTGATATATTTTAGCCATGGCAAAAAAGGAAATATTATCTTTGGTGACAGCTTGGATGGACTTGGAGAGTATTATGCTAAGTGAAATATGTCAGTCAGAGAAGGACAAGTACCATATGATTTCAATATGTGGAATCTAATGAACAAAATAACCAACCAAACAAAATAGAAATATACTTATGGATACAGAGAACAGATTGACAGCTGTCACAGAGGGTAAAGCAAGTTGGGAGTTTGGTGAAGAATGTCAAGAGATTAAGCAAAGAAAAAAAACTCAGACACAGACAACAATAGGGTGATTACCAGGGCAAACTAGGGGTGAGAGAGAAGAGGGTAAAGCTGGGATTAATGGTGATAGAAGGAGTAAAAATATTTTACAGACTTACTTGTAGCTAATATTAATGGAAAACATGGATATACTATTCAAGGTTTGTTATACTATTTGTGTAAGTATATAAAAATGATATTTTATGTTTTTATACATTGTGTATTCTCTCTACATATACATATATATTATACATATGCATACATATTATTTTACTTTTCCCTTAACCAGCAAGAACATGAGAAAATTAATGAATCCAATTTCAGTTGAAATTTCTATACTCCAACTAATAAGTGCATTCTTACTGCCAAAAGTATTTTTAAATTTCTCAAATCTCACATATCACATCCAAAATAGTCCTTTCTAAGCCTTCTCAGAGTTGATTACTAAACAAAAAATTGTAAATCAGTAAATCCTTATTAAGTATTTAATATGTTAAAGGCTTTGTGTTATCCAAAATTATAAAGAGGAATAAAATATAAGTCTCATTCTTAAATAATAATCAATATAGTATTTTGAATATTTATGCTAAATATGCAAATCACTATATATAAATCATAATATAATGCATATTTAAAAGCATAAGAAAGAACAAACTAAATCAATTATTTGTCTAAAAGAAAAACACCTGTCTTAAAAATGAATAAGAAATACTTCAACCCTAGCTGGTTTGGTTCAGTGGATAGAGTGTAGGCCAGGGGACTGAAGGGTTGTGGGCTCAATTCTGGTCAAGTGCATATGCCTGGGTTGTGGGATGGATCCCCAGTAGGGGGCGTGCAGGAGGCAGCCAATCAATGATTCTCTCTCATCATTGATGTTTCTATCTCTCCCTCTCTAAAATCAATAAAAAATAAAAAATAAATTTAAAAAATTAAAAAAGTAATACTTCAATAAAGGTAAATAAAGGTTATTTTACTATAGGTCATACAACTTTGAATCTAGATGCTAATTAAATAAAAAACATGAATTGTAAAGAGCAGAAATATTATAATAGAAAATGTTAAAGCACTGTATGAATTTTTTTTTTCCTAGTTAATGGGAATAATGAGCAGTAAAGCAAATTTTCCTTAGCTGATGATGAAAGACATTTTACCTAATGTTTGTTTCTTAACTAAAACTCCCATCTGATCTTAATCCTATAACATACAACAATTTTTAGTAAATCCCAAATTGCAGCCTGAGGCAATTGCAGTTCAATTAATATCATTCATAGCGAGGCAGCCAAAAGGAAGCAGAGCCCTCCATGGTGTAGCAAGAATTCATCAAACTACAGGGCCTTTCTCAATTACCTCATCAAACAGGGATTTTATTAGTCAGTTAGCATTGCCTCACCCTATGCCATTGTTGACACATAACAGAAACAGCACTTTGTGAAATACTAAACAAAATGCAGAGGCAAATAATTTTAGCTTTTGAAAAGCTCAGCTCAGCTTATTACATATTCTCATGGATATTCATATTCTTTTAAATGTTTATTAGAGTTGGAAATGTAGCAGAAAGAAAATGGCATTGACCAATAGTAGATATCGTCTGCTTCAATCTCATGCCTTTGAGATACCAATTATGCACACAATGGCAGCATCTTATCTGCTTGCTTTGCTAACAAATGTAAGCTTTAAAAAAATCTACAGGCTTGTCGGCTACAAAGATGATCTTTAACTTATTAGCTGGGAGAATATTATATGGAACTCATTACGAGGGAATACCTAATAAATTCTGCCTTGGACTATTAGAAAGCCTCTTTCTAAACACAGCTGCACTTTTCTGGTTCATTCATTTGTATAGTCAAAAGCTCTTTCATTCTAAAATCACTAGTTTCCAATCAGTCCACTGGCATTTTAGAAGCTTTCAAATTTCTAGATGAATTAATTTAAATATCCAAATAAAAATGTGAAAATTCCTTAGTAATATGTGTGGTACACATATTAAATGAAACTAATCTAAGTTTCTAAAATAAATCAAAAGACAATATTGTATGTAAACACATAGGAAGGCAGGGGAGGGTAGTAGAAAGACCCTTGGATCAGAATAGTAGCACTTGAGTTATAGTCCTGGGTTTGCTGTTTACAACTTGGAAACTTTCTAAACAATCCTTTGCTCTGTTACCATATTTTAAAGGGGGAAATAAAAATAATACAAGAATTACCAATTACAATGTGTAAGTCTGTCTTTCATAGTGGTTACAAGCAAGGACTTGGAAAGATAGTCTAGGCAGGAGTATAATAATTTTTAAGTGGTTACAAGTGTAAATCTTGAAAAATTATTTTACATCTGTGAATCTTAATTTCCCCATTATTACATGAATAATGACAATCTCATAACATTACCTGAAGATTTAATGTATTAAATGTAAAGTTCTTAGCAATTTTCTAGCACATAGTAAGTGTACAATAAATTATAATTATTATCTCATTTTACCTCTTATTACTACCACTACTACACTATTTCTAGCACTAAAACTACATTTAATGATGTTTAAGTTTTTCAAAAAAATTTATTTTCAGTGTTAGGCTAAAAACACACTGATATTTTGACAACAGCTGTATATAACTTCTGCCGTTTAGGTATCTCAGCATCCATCATTATTAACATCGATTTAGAATATAAAGTAATTTAAAGATAAGAGCATTAACAGGAACTATAAATTGCATATTGAATTACTCTTCAAGTGAATAAAGGAGTCTTTGGAATATTTACTGGGAGATACATAATTTAAAAATTAGATTGTGGGTAATATATTAATGTCCCAAATTCAGAATCCACATATTTAAGGGTCATATTTTATATTTATTCTATAAAAATAAAACTGAAAAATGAAAATATTTCAAATTTTTAAAAAAGAGTAAGTAGAACAATTTTCTAGATGTGTAAAACATGCTGTATAAATTGAGCTCAATCTCATAACTCATGCATGCATGGTACTAATAAAAAATAATTAATGCTAATAATGATTACCCTGGGAAACGGCATGATTCTAAAATTCTTTCTGAAACTGAGAAAATGCTAAATTATGTGCAGTATAATTGTAGTGCTAATGCATTTTGTTATATTCTAATTCTGTGAAGATAGATAATCCAACTACTGAACAGAATGGTTATTCTCAATTAATCAAAATACCAAAATAACCTGATTCTGTATAAATAATAACATGCATGTATGAAATACAATATGTGTGTGAATAGGTATAGGTGAAAATATACATATATATATGTATTTGCATATGTACATGTATATATACACATGCATATAATATAATAAAATTAATTAGTGATTTATTTGCAATTAAGACACACTATATTTTTGCACTTTGGAAGTCCTGTAGGGTACCTATTTTATGTATATAAGGAATAGTTTCACAATAAGGTTATATTAGGAGCTCTTTGAGAGAGTGCCTATTTAAAGATCAAATAAAATGTGTGTGCTAATTGATATGAACCAGATGGCCCCCAGAGAAAAACTTAGTCTCAACAGATTGTTCCATTTATTTATTTGTATGCTATTCATTGAGAAACACCCTCATTCTTGTACATAACCCAGGTTTATTCTGATCCCACCTCATAAAATGAACTACACCCTGCCACTCCCCACCAGTCTATACATCAAGAACAACTCTTGTTTTCTGTATAACAAATGGATCTGAAAGGAAACACACCCAGTCACCTCCTTACTCATTTAGTCTAGTTCTTTTGGATTTACACATAATACAGACTAAATCTAACTCCTTCCTCATAGGCCAAGCCACTCTTGTCCTCCAGGGGGTGTTGCACAATATTCTATCTTAGTGTCTATTCATGAGCCATCATCCTTGATCACAGCCAAATCCCAACTCTTCCTATCTTCTCATTTTTCTACTCTCATGATGCAACCCTCCCCTAGCTCCCTTCTTTCCATTTGTTTCCTCGGTGCCCTCTGAAATTCCCTCACTGTTATTTATAAACGAAAGTTCACACCCTTAAGCTTTATGTACTTCATTCCTTCCCCTGCCATGCCTACACTCAATCAGAACTTGCCAGAGAACTCTTTTAGCCAGATATCAAACTGTGAAATAGATATTAACTGTATCTATTTCAAGTTGCCCGTGTTTATTTTTCTTCTCCATATATGAGGTATGGAACTGCAATTAGCATTTTTCTTGCTCCCTAATAATGCTCCAAGATTATTTCTCTACACATGTGCCCTGATCAGTTTGAGTTGCTAAAACAAGCTATCAAAGCCTTAAGCAATGAATCTTTATTTCTCACAGTTCTGGAGGCTGCTAGTTTGAGACCAGGTACCAGTATGACCAAGATTCCTGAAGGGGGCCCTCTTCCTGGTTTACAGAGGGCTGTCTTCTTGTGGTGTCCTCGCATGCAGAAAAGAGAACTAGCTGGTTCTCTGGCCTCTTTTTGTAAGAGCACTAATCCCACTCAGGAACGCTCCATCTCCTCCTAACTCAGGGAGGCTGAGGCCTGTAACTGACTGAGCAAGTGGACAGAAGGCAGATCCCTCACTCAGATAAAATATATGTCCTTGATCCCTAAGGCATCAGATTGAATCCAGGATGGCACACCTCCTTGGTCTGTTCCCTTTCCCTCTCTGGCTTCCCTCACTCCCTTATTACTTTCTCTTGGGGTCACTTCATAAATCACTTGCATTTGAATCCTTAGTTCAGGCTCTGTTTCTAGAAAATCTGACTTAAGACACTTAACAAGTAATATCTAATTCTTGTCATCTTTCTGAGTAACTTTTATGGCTTATAAGAGAGATGGCAGATGGTTTGCATTTTGTCACCAGCCTTTCCTCTAACTTCTTTCATTGCTGCCACTTATTACCTTCATTGCAGGTATTATGGCACCCTTCCTGCTGCTGAGATGTGGCTTCAGAATTCTCTATAACACAGTTCAGAAAACTGCAGGTAATCCTTACAGGTTTTAACCTCAATATAAAAGAACAAAAATAAATAATAGCAGACCTGTCCTTTTTTCTTTAAATTTTATTGATATTTTACAGAGAGAAAGGGAGAAGGATAGAGAATTAAAAATATCTATGAGAGAGAAACACTGATCAGCTGCTGCCTGAATACCCTCTACTGGGAATGTACCTGCAATCAACATACATGGCCCTGATTGGATTTGAACCCGGGACCCTTCAGTCCGCAGGCTGATGCTCTAGCCACTGAGCCAAACTGATCAGGGCCAGACCTGTCCTTTTAAACACTCAAACCCCACTCACATTCACTAGAGAATCTTTTATGCAAATCAGATACAATCCATGCTATATTCTCTGTTGCACAGTCTACTTATAAGTAAGTATATACTGATATTTTCTTTTCTATTCTCACTAAGGATTTTTCAAGGGATTCTGCAGCTATGTGGTCAGAGCAAAAAAGAGCATGTTATTCTGCTCTATGGCTGATCATTGAGATATCTTGAAACAATTATGCTTTTTCAACAACACAAGCACTTACATTTAATATGGAAGGAAGTGTGTTGAAAGATCTGGTTCTTCCTTCTATTCCTTTAGAAAATGGCTTCAAATCAGCTTCTCTGATGACAATTCTTTAAAAGACAGTTCTCTCTTTTTCATAGTGCCTCTGTTTATTTTCCTTGTTACTTATCACAATCTGTAACACTTTTTGTAAGCATGTGCATTAACTTGTTATTGCTTGTCTTCCTAATTAGAAAATGTTAAATAGAAATATCATAAGAACAGGACCGTAGCTCACCTGTCTACCACTGTATTTCCAAAAGTCCGCTGCCTGACACAAAAGAGGAAACTCAGCAGATAATTGGTGACCAAGTTCAAGATAAATAACAGTAGGGAGAAGTATGTGTGAGGGCTCATCCCAGGTGGTAGATAGCAAATGTACTTCAGAAATTGAGAATCCCATCCTGTTCCTTACAACTACGACTTTATTTACATGATACAACAGTGGGTCACACTGTTAGGGGTTTGACTCAATGTTATATTTACATCCTTGGTCTATTACTTACTAGTTTAGAGCTACTTAAATTTCATGATCCAGTTTGTTTCTTTTTAACATTATGTCTCATAGGGTTACAATGAAGAGAACATGAGATAAACTATTTAAATATCCAGTACCTGGCACATAGTAAGTACTCAAAAAACAGCTATTTCAGAACTTATGTGTTCCATTTAATATATTAGGATGATAGAGTAAATTAATATTACTCCTGTATGTAATACAATTATACAACAGCGTTTAAAATCCAGCAATGTGTTTAAATTATTTTATAAGTGGCCAGAGGAACATGACTAATAAAACTTGATTATTAGTCTTGAAATTATCTCATGGCATTGTGAGCTGGATAATCTCCAGTCTTTTATATCTCATTTTAGAAACAAGATTTTATTATTCAGATAAACAATTTTGTGACCATTAAAGCTCCTTGGAAACTGGTACACCAAAAATACCAAATGGGAAATGAAAATACCATTTAGAGATTGGCATGAGTATGTGTAACTCATTTAGATCTAGATTCTCCTCTAATCAGTAGAGAACCTTGAGCTGTATAAATTTTATTCTAGTTAACCTTAGCCTTCTCCCACCTTGTCTTTACCATAACTGGAAAGCAAGTAGTTGAACTGGCTTCTGTATATGTGTGCATTTGCAGAAAACATTATTTGAGAAGGTTAGGTGTGTCTGTGCTCTGGCTACTTTGTTCCTACCAATTTGCTCCCTTATTCACTCTAAAAGCTGGTTGGAAGACAGGTGTTAAAGTTAGCTCTTACCTGAGTCAGTGATTGTTTTTACCCATATACAATAAATTCTGTTTTCATCTCATTTTGTTCCTACATTGTAGAAGGGTTGATTTCCTGTTTCCACAAGCATTTTAGCTAAGTAATTATTTTCCTGGCCCCTATTTAGAATTTAAGATGGAGATTATTTTAGTATTTGGAAATATGACAACTGAAATGAATTCTGATGAGAGCAGCACTGACCAAATGTATAATAACAAGTAGAGAAGATGAATTCCAATTCATGATTGTAAGGAAGGTGTAAAGAAGGCCACGGTACCCTTATTTGCTAAATTCAATGAAAACTGAATCTATGCCCTCACTTCACCAGGGAGATGAGAAATTCAATTCTGTATTTTCTTGAGGAATTCTTTTGCTTTCCCAGGGTCACATGGCAAACTGGAGAACTTAGTGATGCCTGGAAAATGGGAGAAAGAGCTATAGATAGTCTCCAGTGCATACAGTGATGTATTGAGGCTTGTGATTTTTATATGTGAGCATGGGCACGGAATCCTTTGCCCAAACACCAAGGCCATGGTTCTGAGGATTCTCCATCTCTCTGACTTTACAGACTATCCATTTTTTCTTCTATCAGTCCTTAAATCCTTTTATATTTTTCCATGTTTGTGAAGAAGTCCATTCTCTGCAACTGTCATAAGAAATAATCAAAAATAAACAAAATACCCATCTCTATCCTTTACCTTAAAGATGATATCTAGGAGATTAGGCCCTTCAGACTTAAATTTTCTAACTTTAGAAACACACACTTCCATCTATGAAACTTTAATCCGAAGCCCCTTATGTCTGACGCTAGGGCAAGGGCATCCTTTTGCCTCTAGGACTCAAAGCCTGGCAAATATTTTAAAAGGGGTTGGCACAAAGAAAATAGTTCTCATTCTTTAAGATTATTTTATAACAGAGGGAACAAAGGATCAAGTATTTATCTCTATAAATTATCTTGCTGCTAATGGTACTGGGACTGCTTGACATTAAGATATGCTCTATAATGCAGCTCAATGGAAAGAATGTTAATAGCCCATCTGAATTAGGCTTTCATGTATAATCTGACGGAAATATTTTTCTAAAATTAATAATTAATGCTAAAATTGTGCAGATTTATAATTAACTTTCCAAACTTCAGGTGGCTGGCAAGATTTATTTGAGGCTTTTAAAAAATGCATTTCTGGCCCTACCCAATTTGGCTCAGTGGATAGAGCATCTGCCTGAGGACTCAGGGGTCCTGGGTTCAATTCCATTCAAGGGCATGTACCTTGGTTGCGGGCACATCCTCAATGGGGAATGTGCAGGAGGCAGCTGATTGATGTTTCTTTCTCATCGATGTTTCTAATTCTCTCTCCCTCTCCCTTTCTCTCTGTAAAAATCAATAAAATATATTTTTAAAAAAATACATTTCTGTAAGTAACTTTGATCCTTAGGTGAATGCACTGGAATAAAATGTTTTTGCTTTAATGTCACCATCTGAAACACATTTTGGGTTAAAACTTTAATGCATTCATCCATCCAAAATCTGTCACTGTATATCAGTTAGACACCACTGCTGTTTCAATGTTGGGTTAAAAGGAAGCAAGCAAACAGACAAAAAACCAACTCCAACTGAATGCCAACAAGAACAAAAGTGGCTTTTTTTGTTATGATGTAGTATTGGCATTTTGTTTATTTTTATTTTTTAAACTAGCTATCCAGCCATGACATATGTTTGCACAGTCACATAAAAGAACCTAATTCCTGTTACTAAAAGGAGAGTGCTGAACAAGGATGTTTGTGGGCTAAAGATTCTTTTATGGAATCATTAGCAGTATTAGGCACAAAAATATTTATGATGTTATAATGCTGGTGAAAACAGAGGGTATATTCAGTGCAGTTCAGGTTTTATTTGGGCCTCAAACTACTTTCATGGCCTTGAATTTCTCTCAAGTTGCATATGTAGTGACAAATAATGTTATTCCAAGAGAGTTTACAGTATTACCAGGATTTATACAATGCTCAGAAAATAACCTTTGAAATTAGTGGAATGCGGTAGTCATAGCAAATTTTATCTAAGTGATAAAATTAATTTAGAGGTTTCTAGATTAGAGTATGTCTGTTTCTCGATAAAGTCAGGCCATTTTATTCTTTATTACAATTAGTCCTCTAGTACACATGCTTGTCTCTCTGCTCAGCATTACTTTCTTCATCCTCCCCACTGTTAAAAGCACCCACACATTCCATTAACTCCTGGCTTTCATAGTAGGTCCCAAATCCAACCACTGCATTCCTTTTCCCCTGGACATACACATGGATTAAAGTGGGCCATGTGACCTAGGTAAGCCAATTAGAATAAACTTTAGAACAACTTGTTGGAATGCTGCAATCTAAGTGCTTTCTTTCCAGCTGGAGAAAACAGGAATTGCTGCAAACACAACAAAAATTAATTTTAATCTTAGGTTAAAGTTGATAAAAAGAAAATTAAAATTATTGGAACATCCAAACCCTATAACAAATCTGGAATTATAGTCCTATGAATCAGTAGATTTATTTCACTTTTAAAGCAAAGAAAAAAGGAATGCTTGGTAGAGCTTGGATTTTGCTCCAAACTCCACATGTGTACCACATTTGGGCATAATGTTCTGACACATTTACTAATATTAACCTATAAGGCAGCCAGTTTGACCCAAGGAAATAAACTACAATGGCAAGTTCAGGCTGGATTGCAAACTGACACTTGAATGTTGAGACTCAGCTGACGCAGTGATATCAGAAGTGCCTCGCAAGACAGATACTGATATGGAGACTGTGGCAGGCTCCAGTAAGAGAATCACAGACCAGATGCCAAGAGTTTGAAGTAAAGCCATATCTTTTCTCTGGCAAGTGTTTCCATTCAGAAGTAGCTTCTGACTTGCCGTGGGGACCTGACTTCCATTCAGAAGTAGCTTTTTTGAATTAATGAATTGAAATAAATAAATATTTTCCAATAAATACTTCTGGTATAGGATTGCTATCTTTTGGGATAAAATTAATTAAAATTCATATAATCAAAGCCTCTAAAATAAAAATTGAAAATTTTACATATATATATATATCCTATATAATAAAAGGGTAATATGCAAATTAATTATCACTGTTGCAAAGATGGCGGCATTTATAGCCCCAAGATGGTAGTGCCCCATCTCCAGTGAGGCTGAGGGGATGAGCAACCTGGTGGAATGCTTGCTTCATCGCCACAGCAATGCCCCAGCTGAGGAGGGCCTTTAGGAGACAGGGAGAGCCGGCCCACAGCCTCCACTCAGAGAGGAGACAGCAGATCCACCTCCTGCAGAAGTGATGGGCAGTCTACTACACGAGATATTGCACAATGGGCTACTAGTGTGTGTGTGTGTGTGTGTGTGTGTGTGTGTGTGTGTGTGTGTATGTTTTGGGCCATGTAATTGATCTTACTGAGTCAGTGATTAAAATTTTTGTTGCACAAAAAATAATATTACTTCAATCTGAATAACTATTTACAATGATGTTATTTTTTACCTTAATTAAAGCACTAAAGTTCCTCACAATGAATATTTCTATTTATAGCCCTGAATGATTAAAAAGTCTCAAGCTTGCTCTTCTATTTTTAAAATGCTCTCTTTTTTAGCCAACAGGGTTTCAATTGGAGAACCTGGGTTCCTTCTATAGGAACTGCTAACTGTATATCTTCTGCTGATATTAGCATAGACTCTACTTTTGTAAACGCAGTGTTGCATCCAAGTCTTTCAGATGGCCTACAGTCTCAGAGTTCCAGAGGATCAATAGGAAGAGAAGTGATAATCTCACTTTGGTGAGACTCCATCACTAGGAACTGTTGCACACACATTTATAATCCAATTTTGATAATGAAATTAGCCAGAATTTGCTCTTTTAGTTATTTCAAAATTATCGTTCCTAGACCCACATAATGACATTCCTTTATGCAAAGCGTTCTCATCATAGAACACAAATTAAAACTGTGCAGAATAGATAAGCATATATAAAACCCTCAAACATTTTAAAGCAGGTTTAAAATAAAAATTATTGTTTCCTATATTTAAACAAAGATTGAGTAAAACAAGAATTGAAATTTTATATATATTATTTATTACTAGCTTTAATGCTAAAAATTATATTTAAATACACACAAAACACAACAACTGTAACAAAAGCCAATCAAACAAACAAATGATAGGGTAGATAATATTTTAATTACTTCTTGTTTAAATGTAATTTACACCTTGCCTCAGAAATACTTGTATTTTAGATAATTACCAAAATTGAACAGCAGAGGGCAGAAAGTCGCAAAGTGTTTCTTGATACACACTATTTAACAGTACTCCTAGTGGCTTGGAAATTTTCAAAATAGATTTTATTAATGACCAATTCTACATATATTCTTGAAACAAAAGGTTCCTAAACATTCAAAATAAATGGCAGCATATAACATTTATTTTCATGACCATTATTTCAGTCAATTTAAATTTATTACATTTATATTGACAGTATTCTGTGTTTGAAAAGTACAAGCCATATAAATATAATAGTGACTTTGGAAAAGTTATTTGAATTACAATTTTAAAATAATTATTCTATATTGCAGGAAATATATCTAGATATATTGTGAAAAGTATATACAAAACTACCTTGTGAAAGAAACACTAATAGAATAGTAGTTGAATTACAAGCAATGCCTTCTATAATTTTTATTTATATTTTATATATAAATTATATTTGGTCAGTAAACAGTAATGTTTACTCCAAGTTCTTACATATGATTTACCAGAAATAATGCTCTATGATTCACCAAACTCTTATTTCATACTATTAGTTTCTATAGAATGCAATTCAGGTAATTTTTAGTTCATTGTTGCCCTAGGGCCTAGACTTTGAAATAGTTTTTGAAATGTCTTTAAAAAAATAATTTACATTGAACTACACTTTATTTTATTTTTTAAATATATTTTTATTGATTTTTTATAGAGTTAGAAACATCAATGAGAGAGAGACATTGATCAGCTGCCTCTTGCACACCCCCTACTGGGGATCTGCCCCGCAACCAAGGTACATGCCCTTGATCGGAATTGAACCTGGGACCTTTCAGTCTGCAGACCAACGCTCTATCCACTGACCCAAACCGGTTTTGGCTGAACTACACTTTAAAAATCACTGTTTCTCTACATCTAAGCTCCTATCTCTTTTGCTCTCCTACTTTTTTCATTCCAAGATACTTTGTATAAAATCAAAAGATTTTTTACAAAAAAATTAAATGGAGAGAAACAGGAAATATCAGAAAAGTATTTTTATTTGCTCTAAGCTGTCATTCATTCATATATAGATGAATATATATAGATGAGTGTATAGATTAATATATATACTAGAGGCCTGGTGCATGAAATTTGTGCACAGGTTGGGTGTTCCTCAGCCTAGCCTACATCTGCTCCAATCTGGGACCCCTCGAGGGGTCCAACTGCCCATTTTTTGGGCCTAAATGGGCAGTCGGACATCCCTCTCACAATCTAGGACTGCTTCGGCCTGCCAGCCTGATCACCCTCTAACCATTCCCCTGTCAGCCTAATTGATGCCCAACTGCTCCCCTCCCTTCCTCGTCAGCCCTAACTACCCTTCCCTCCAGCCTGAGTCACCCCCAACTGCCCTTTCCTGCTGGCCATCTTGTGGTGGCCATCTTATATCCACATGGGGGCAGCCATCTTGTATGTTGGAGTGATGGTCAATTTGCATATTACTCTTTTATTAGATAGGATATATATATATATATATATATATATATATATGGAGAGAGAGAGAGA